>WYDF02278185.1:0-17378 GCA_009867245.2 Adranes taylori | reverse complement strand
CCAATGAAAGCAGTAGCATCGCAAAAAGATCTTGGCATTACAATAAGCGCAAACTTGAAATGGGACGAGCATATAAAAGGAGATGTAAAGAAAGCTAATTCTTTAATATTCATAACGAAGAAAGCATTTCCCAACATAACATCTAATCCGTTTTTAACAATTTACAAATCATATATTCGTCCTATATTGGAATATGGTCACTTGATCTGGAATCCATATTTCATTAAAGTCTAGACACTCTAGAATGTTTACAGAGAAGAGCAACCAAACTACCACCTGAGATTAGGAATCTATCATACGACGAGAGATTAGCGTTCCTGAAGCTTCCGTCCCTAGTAGAACGAAGAACTCCCGGAGACCTGATAGAAACCTATAAGATGTTAAACGGGTACTACAGCTGTAATTTAGAGTGCATATTCAGGAGGAACACAAACACACGCTTGCGTGGCAACAGTTTCAAACTAAGAACTGAACTCTATCGACGCAATCCAAGGAAACACTTTATCACCAACAGAATAGTACCACATTGGAACTCTTTACCAGAAGACTTTGTTAATGTCACATCGAAACACAAGTTTAAGGACGAACTGGACTGGATATAGTGCGTGATTAGAAGAATAGTGCAGCTCTTATCAACTCTGTTGCCTACGCTGTAATAAAAATACTAATATCACCGATTCAACACAAGATATTGGAAAAATTGACCAGATAAATTGACCAGATTAAGGTACATAATAATTGAAAAGGACGAGAACATGTACCGACCGGAATGTATAGCAAAGAATAATTTTGTGGATTTACATAAGTGAAGGACCAAACATCCAAAGAAACAGAAAGGGTTTTACTTGATCAATTAGCGAGTTTCGACGATATAAAAAAGCTGATAGGGCGAGGTTATGATAATGCCGCAAATAAGAATGGCCGGCTTACAAGCCAAAATAAAAATACGAAATTCTGCGGCAAATGTTATCCACTGCTGTTCTCATAATTTGAATCTCGTAATAAATGATACCGTATCAAGTATTCCGGAAATTCGTCAATTCTTTGAAAAATTAGACCAGAATTATGTGTTCTTTTTGATAGTATTAAATGGTGGGCTATGTTTGGAAGAACAAAAAGACTCTGTCACAGCAAAGACTCTGAAAAGGGTGAGTGTGTCCTATTAAGTGGTATTCGCGCATTGAGGCCATGAATGCTTTGCGATATCGATATTTCGATGTGTTGAAGGCTCTGAATGTCTTCAAATCAGCAGAATAGAACATTGCTGCAGTATTTTCCCAGAAACGATTACAGCGTGTGAAGAAAATGTTTGATGAATTACAAGCCGATCAGTCAATACAAGACTACGAAGCGAAATTTAGAATAGAAGTTTTTAATCGTGTTCTGGACATTGTCATAGGTCAACTCCGACAAAGATTCGAATCTGCTCAAAGAATTGTCGAATCCTTTAACTGCGTATCACCAAAGTTTTTAAATAATGCCGAAAATAATGTGCTATCACAGGGGGCAGAAGCATTAATTGTAGAATACCCCAATGACCTTACAGTGAATTTAGTTAGCCAGCTCTTAAGTTTTAAAGTGTGTTTTGCTCGGCAACTATCTGAAATATCGACAATATTGGAAATGACTCATCTTCTGCTAATAAATAATCCAGCCTCGAGCAGTTTTATTGAAGTCATATGAGCTTGTTTCTTGTTACTGACTTTGCCCGTCACAAGTGCGGCAGCTGAGAAGTTTTTCAAAGTTAAAACTTGTTAAGACTTATCTTAGAAGTACCATGTCGCAATTGAGACTCTTATCAATTGTAACACTATATCGAACGCGACAAAACAAAAAAAAAATAGATTTAGACGAATTAATCACAAACTTTACCGAGGCTAAAGCCAGAAAAAAATAATTTTGATATCCTAGGGCGCATTCAGGTAGATTTGCTCCAGGGCACTTAGCGCTTGGTTATGCCACTGATGGTAAATATTAAATTAAATCCAATACTAATAATGACGGTCAAATTAAAACAAACATATGTTGTCTAGATTCTTCAAAATATTTAATATAATTCTTGTTTGTTAACTTGGTGTGTAATACCTTTGAGTATGTAATTCTTTAAATTTAATTCGAGTAGAAATTCGAGTACAAGAGACCTGAGCAGTGAGTATAGAATCCCGCCCTGTGGACATCCACCCGATGCTCACCCACATATATTTTCTCCATCACGTTCAGTATGTACGATTCTATTCTCGGGCATCGACTTGATTAATCTACAAATTGGATTAACGTCCCGCATCTCCTAATCGATTCAAATGAGGTAGAACATTCCCTCGATATCAAGAAGGTGCTCATCGCGAAATCTTTCTTGTGCATTGACTTTTCTAGTCTGATAACCACCTGGAAAGTGCTTAGCTAAGCACACTGAGTCTATTAAAAAGGCTTCTGAATTAGAGTCCTATCTCTAACGTAGCGGTCTAGTAAGTTCTCTAAGATTTTAGAAAAAATATATGAAACTGATAGGCCTGAAAGATGTAGCCAGTTCTGTTGCTTTGCCTGGCTTTGGTAGAATATTTTCTAGTGCAAGGTTTGTCCTGAGAAGTTCCGTAATAACTTCGCCCAAAGCTTTTAACAGCATCAAAGACATGCTGTCATACCTTCCTGATGATTTGCAAAATTTACATTAGTTCATAGCCTGTTCGACTTAATCTATAGTAACAATAAGTTTTGCGACCTTCCACCTTCCAGCCTTCCTCTAGGCCACGGAAGGCTCCGATCAACCAAGTCACTTATCCTTGTCATTACCGTTACGGAATCTGAAAGCGTGTGCCGAAGAGTTCGTTTCAAATTTCAGCTTAAGGTCAATAAATGTGCAGTCTGCTTTACGCAGGATATCTATTGTCGTAAGAAAGTCTATTAGAATCTTTGCCTCTCTTTGGCCTTAACTTGATTGTTTTCGGTGAGACTGTTTCGCTTGGTCCCCCCACAATCTTGTTCTTAAATTATATTCTTACAAGCGATTTTTTAGTCTACAAAAAACAGAAAACAATAGCTTACCTAAATTTCGCTAGCGTGAATGCGGCCTTTCTAATTAATGTCGATATATTATCGGCATTATCACGTCCGCTAAGTTGAGTCGAAGTTGCATCGGTTGGCAATGCTTGTCTGCTGGCATTATCATTATCTTCATTTCTTACACTAGGATTATTAGTATCATTGTTGGTATTTACACTAGTAGCTTCGCTATCATTAGAAATCGACGTAGTTGCTGACGTTCCATTATTGGTATCTGCGGATTCGTTACGCGCTTTCGAAGCACCCGCTAATAGATTTACCATCGAACATTTAATTCGCATTTTATATACCTGTTGATTTGTTTATAAATTAAAAACTTCAAATCAATTGTAAATTCACTCAAAATATAATTATTTAAATAAGTTTGTTATTATGCAAATTCTGTGTCTTTTATGATCATACAAGGCGAGTGGGAGGGGGGCAAAATGTGTGTTACCCAGTTTTGTATATAAAATATCATAAAATTTTGCTATTGAAATAGGACATACAATGAAATAAATTTAAATTAAAAAAATCAAAATGGCGTCTGAATGAATATTGACGCAAGTGAGAAGAAATACCAATTTCCATCACAAATTCACTCTGAATGATGAGGCACATTCCGATCTCCGTGGCTGCTTAACTAACAAAATTTCCGCATTGCTGGAAACCCACAACCTCAAGTGGCCTGGAGAACCCACTTCAGATTGTTTAGAGACCTCTGCGACGAGAATAAGAAAAGGCAATTACGCTGAACATTAAAAAATATTGCAGCATATTAATTACTTTTTAAGACTTCGTTGGACTTACACAAGCACATGGACTTACACAAGCCACATGCAACGCTGGATTTGCTGGAAACGCTATTCTCGACATTATTATCTCTCGAAACAAAGATGTGCATTAGTGCCACATATGGCTTGATAGCGCTAGATTTTTTTGGGGATACGTAAGGGAAAAGGTCTACGCTACCCATCCACAGTATTGTCACGTTCTTTTTCGGGGGTTCATTTTGCTTCAAACATGCCTAGCAAGAAAGAATCCTTTTAATGTGGTATGGGTTCTTCTCGTACAATAACTATAAAATGCGCCCTCTAATTGACCTGCTATGAAATGACGTTATAATCCTCAGTTTCCCTACACTATTTAGAATGAAACACTACACTATTTAGTAATTGTTAACGTTGCCATCACTGTATTGAACTTTATCTGACTCGGTCAAACAAAGTTATAATTAAACTACAACCAGTGCCACACAGCCCCAACATCTACCTATCGTCTTTCTTAATCAAGGTTGTTTGAATAAAACAGATACATAAATTCAACAAACTGTATTAATAATGATTTGATTAATGTTACATGCAAAAAAAAATGTTATTCGTACATCCAAAATAAGTAACGCCTCATCAAAATAATAAAATAGAATAATATTTATGTTCAATTACTACGTGCAAATAGATTAATAAATATGGCGTTCAAGTTTCGTCAAATAAATTCCCCAATTATTTATAAAATTATTTTACTTACAGGTTTTGTGTTCCTACCATCACAAACTTATTTTTGAATTATACATCATTACCTGATAAATTCATTTCAATTTACTTGTTGCCTAATCAATTTAATTTGTTATCCAAAGAATTCAAACTTAAAAGAATTATTTAATTACTATCAAATACTGTGCTGTATTATAATGTAAAGTATCAAATACTATAAAGTTTGATATCTAACTTCAGATACCTACCTAACAATTTAGTTTATTCGTGATTTAATTGGGAATCATTAATAATTTAATTAATGATTTTATTTTCAAACCGCTGACTGACAAGGATTCACCTTACAACTTAAAATTTCTTATTGCCGACTGTTTTGTCAGTGAGAGCTGTGTGTCTTTTATTGCTTTCTTAGTCCCCCCTAGCTAGCTTGTCTCGGTGCCTGTGTGTCCTATCTACAACCATGCTACATAGGTCGGTGGCCGCGGATTACGTAAAAAATGTTCAAGGTGTAATTAAATACAATAGAGTTTAATTGATGAAAAGTTATTTGTTCTACGTTTTAATTGTACAACGGTTGTTTACGGTAAAATTGCCCGTAAATAAATATCTGCATTGTTTCCATGCTGTTAAATTATATTCTATTCCCTGAATGCTTAGGTAACAGAAACATTTCTCAAAATCTAGCCACCCTGCATTATTCAAATGACTTACAAGCGCCAAGCGTACAAAACTATCTACCATAGAACTAAATTAGAACGAGAACAAATTTCCTCGTTACAGTATATTCAATAACTCAAAACACCGACATTGTTCTCACACATAATTGAGTTGTGTCATATTTTACAAACATTTACAAATTTCCTTGAATATTTTCCTAAAATAATAAAACTATATTTAAACAAACTTACTCTTGATTGTCCTTCATTTCCACTATTTACATCATTGTTCGAAGAAGAACTATTTCCATCGTTGTTCTGAGGATTCGAATTATTTGCTGGGTGATCAAAAGGAATTAGCGGAATTACTAAACGCTTAGTAACATATTTACGCAGTAAACCACGCTGATCTGAATTAGATACAGTTTCATTTGAATCTTGTCGATTAGGTTGTGCATTGGATGTGGTAGCTAAAACATAAATTAAAAAGCGTTCAAAATCTATTTCATAGCAAAAGAGAAAAATAATCATTCGACAAATACACGTTCTCTAAAACAAACCCAATCAACGAACATGAACCAAATATTTTCAACAAAAAAGTTCAATATACCATCATAGGTTCTCTATTGCCAAACTTCAATGAATTCCTAGCAACAGAAAAAGTGGACAAACCGTTATCTTAGTAATAACTGAAACAATGTTAAACTGCACAATTCCAGATAGTCTCATTTCTCTTCCAAATTATTCAATCATAAGGATAGACAGAAATGACAAAAGGGGTGGAGGTGTGTGTTTATAGATAGCCAACGAATTTGAAGGTACCGCACTTAATATATTATGCATAGAGGACCTGAGTGAATTTCCATCAGAAGCAGTATATATACGAATCAAATACGGTCAAACTGAGCCAAATCTAAACGTACAGGCCTCCATCTAGTCCCACAGCTTCCGACACTATATTAACGGGCAGAATGTTCAAATACTCAGATCGCAAGAACCTTCTTATATTTGGAGATTTTAATTTTCCACAAATTAATTGGTCGCAAAATAGGCTTAAGGCCAAAAACAAATCTGCGTAATACATTTTTGTCACGTACACAAACAGCCACTTGCACCAACTTGTACTGGAGCCGACTAGATTTCGTGATCATAACACCCATCAACACTCGATCTGGTATTGACAATTGACAAATGATAAGAAACTATTTACTGTCTTAGACATTAAAGGGCCCATTGGAATAAGCCATCATTGTGTTATCGAAACCAACATACAGGTTTCAATACAGAGCAACAATCACACAACCAAGCAAGTGTACAACTTTAGCAAAGCCAATTACGACAACTTCAAAAGGTATATCTCTAGCTGTCAAATTGAAAAGTATAAAGACCTATCTTAACTAGTGCACTGAATCTATTTGTTCCAACTTCAAAGTTATTAAACACCCGAACAAGCCTTGGTTCAATCTCAACATTCTGAAAATAACACAATTGAAAATACATATGTGGGACCGATACAAAGCTGTCAGAACAAACGAAGCCTATCAGGATTACAGAACCATCTCCAACAAAGTTACATCTCAAATCAGATAGACAAAGTGCAAGTACGAGGAATCAATCTTAGAGAACAAGAACAAATTCTTTAACTACATTTCAAATACATTCAGTACTAAAGTCGGGTAAATCCTTGACTAAAGACAACTCAGTTTAACCAATTACGTATCCCCTGTTAATCGCGAACGAATTCGCGAACCAGTTCCAGAGTGTTTTTACACAAGAAACCTAAGGCCCATTTCCAGAAATTCAAAGAACAAATAAATAGCTTAGGAACAAATACCATCACTCATCAACAAGTATTAAACGCTATCAATTCTGGAAATAATAGCTTAAGTCCTGGACCTGACAATTTACCAGCTATTTTCGTTAATAATTGTGCAAAACTACTAAGTTCTCGGCTTTTAAAAGTTATGAACCATTCGCTGACAATGGGTGAAGTCCCAAATGAATGGACGAAAGCTACTATCATTCCGATTTACAAAAAGGGAGACAAAACTAAAGCGGTGAACTATAGACCAATCAGCTTGACATCGGTACTCTGCAAATGCATGCAGAAAATGATAGCTGAAAATGATAGCAAAGTTTTTACTTGCAAATGGAACAATTGGCAAAGCACATAACGGATTTCTGTCTGGACGATCTCTAACTACCAACATGCTACTAATGTTAAAATAACTGACAAGCAAATTTGATAAGAATCACCCAAACGATGTTATATATCTAGACTTGGAGAGTCGCAGCTATCGCGTCCGAATTGAGAATAATTATTCCAGTGCACAAGACATACTCAGCGGGGTGCCTCAAGAATCAGTACTTTGACCTCTCTTATTTTTGTGCTATATAAGTGGACAAACTTTATAATTGGACTCGAACCTGGCTGCTACCGCTAAACTTAGATAAATGCACAGCTTTACATATAGGTAAGACAAACGCGGAAAAACATTACACTCTTTCCGGAAACGTATTAAAAAAAGTAACCACTCAGAGAGATCTTGGAATTATTGTTTCTCGCGATTTAAAACGGGAAGAAGATATAAACGGCATAATTAAAAAGGTTAACACATCAATCTATTTAACAAGAAAAGCCTTTCCAATTCTAACATGTCAGATGTTCTTGACCATATAGAAGTCACGCATCAAACCAATACTCGAGTATGGATACTCAAAGTGGAACCCGTACTTTAGCAAGGACATCGAAGCAGTTGAAAAGGTCCACAGGAAAGCAACTAAGGTTCCTAGTTCTCTCAGAAATCTACCATACGAGGAACGGCTTTCAACATTAAAACTACCACCCTACTGGAACGCTGAAATAGAGGCGACCTAATTGAAACCTATAAGATCCTTAATGACCATTTCAGCTGCAACTTAAAGGTTCTCTTTTCAAAAAACACAAATTCTCAGCTGCGAGGTCACAGGCTGAAATTAAAAACTGAACGATGCAGCAAGAATCCACGGAAACACTTCATCATCAACAGAGTCATTCCTCTCTGGAACTCACTCCGGATGTCATCGAGGCGAACTCAAAAAACATGTTTAAAAACAAACTAGATTGACAAAAGTGTTAAAAAAAAGTGCGCGTACGCGTAATTGCAGCTCATCAACTCCGAGTTGTCTAGGTTGCAATGTTAATACTAATAATTATAATAATATCATGTCAAAAGAAAAAATACCTGCACTTGTTGAATTAACAGAGGAAATATTGTCACTCTCATTACCGTTGGCTTTTAAATCGTCCAAATGTTCTTTTATTTTATCATATCTGCTCACAATTTTTTTAAATTTAGAATCATCATTTTCATCATCACTTGATGAACTACTCTCACTCAAGACTACATTGTGACGATTTGAAGATGATTTCATTGCTGCATGCAAATCGGTACAACCAGGTGACCTATAAAAAATATTATAACTTAACCCATAACAATGCTAGTGAAATAAATATATTTGCTTATACGATATGACAAAAAATTACAAATTATCCATAGTAACCTGTAACGCAGGATTTACAATCCCCCCTCCAACTAAGAGTTAACACCCTTAGCTGGTGAGGTAGATACCAGTTAATAGTTAATAAATCAAAAATAGATATTATACCTTCGAAGTCTTGGAGGCCAAAGATGAGATAAGCTTGAAGATAAGCTCGCTTGAATACTGGAACTACCTCGCGTATTTTTCGATGATGCATTACTATTATTCGAAGACGGATTAATTGAATTTCCTAGATGCGACTGTATACCGGATAGAGAATTTTGATTAGACGTACTTGTTGTCGCGGTTTTGACATGTTTGTTTTTAGCCGGTTGAGAAGCACTTGACTTTCGAAGATTATTATTGGTGTTTTTATTGTTTACAGGTAATGATGAAGACGATGTATTGTTATTTATACCACTAGTGCAAGGCTGATCTGGACCGATTGTTTGAGCTGATTGAGAATTATTTGTATTATTCTCCGACTCTAAATCCATGGGATCTGTACCTTGATCAATCTTTAAAAAATAATACTAAGTGTAATATATATTTTGCGATGGTGTTGCAATCAGATTTTATTGAAAATTTAAAATTGTGCTAATCTAAATTACAATTTCGTTAATTTATTTTAAACTAGGACACTTACAATTTGTTATAATTAATATTTGAAACACACTACTTTTCTCAATTTATTTTCACGGTATGACACCACAGTTAAGCTCCTGGTGAAGTTAAGCTACTCATTTCACCCAAAATAGAAATGATTAAATAACAATTACTGTGAAGCAGTGTGAAAATAAAATTAAGTTATTGTAATAAAATTTAATTTTATTGGCAACACTGGAGAATTTTACGACAATAGTGACTTCGTTTATAAAATATGACTAAAAAAGATATTTTCTCAATTATTACCTTCGAAAAATAGTAATTTGTAGAAAAGGAAATTTTAATTAAAGTTTTAGATTCACCAGTACAAAGCAAGATTAGATAAGTGTCTCATTTTAGAAATGAAAGCTTATTTTGTTAATTCTTTTGACAAACTTCTTATTAGGTAAATAAAAAGATACTTCCAAGTTTTTCAAACTTAATTAGGCAATTGAATACAACAACCTGGGGTGCTACACTGCTGTAGATATGTACAATATTATAAAATGAAGCGTGAATCTTACCATAACTGGTGGTCTGCAAAATTGTAAATACCGTTGTACCAGCAATTCGTATTCGTGCACCAAATTTCTATAACAGGCTGTAATACGACGTTCTCGCTCTGGAATGCTTGATAATGTTTCAGAACGACTTGACCCAGGGCGCGATGCCGACTAAAAATTTGAATTAATAATTATTTAACTTATTATTACTCTTAAGAAAAGAGGAAACTCGCGTGACGTCACAGAGTAAATTCCGATCTGGTTCTAAATAACGGACAGATAAATGCATGAGGTTAAAACTTGTCATTTTGTGTTTTCACCTTTTTGCTTGCTTTAAATCAAATAATAAAAAATCAATGATTTAAGTAGAGTACAAAATGATATCTTGCTGACTATTATTTCCGAAAAGACTTATGACTCTAATTAATCTATTGATGAAGATTGCAGCGATAGTGATACGAACGAAATAATAGAAAATATTGCAAATGTACATGTTAAAAAACCGCAAACACTTATGTATAAGTCGTGATTGTGAAAATGCAAGTTAATTGTATTTTTTGTTATTTTTAATACTCCACAAATTCTTGGTAACATAACCTTTTATTTTTTGTTGCTCTCTTTATTCCCACTATTTACTACGAATAAGTAGAATAGATTAGATGTTCTAAGTGTAAACTCTATTACAAACAAACGCAAAAAGAGTAATGACAAATAAACGCCACATATTAACTCTTTTTATTTTTACTTTGAGTAAGTAGAGTAGGACAAGTAAACATAGCTATTATAACAACAGTGGACTGTGTAATGGGAATGGGCTGATTCAGATTCGTATGGATATTTCACGAATTTGTGAAGGTAGTTATTTAATCTCTAATTATTACTATTAGTTCATACAAAATTAAACAATGTGCTGGAATTTTTATAACGAGTTCACTATACTAATTTTAACTAACAATAATTACAATAACAATTTACACAATAAAAAATATATAATTTAATTGAATTTAACTGATTGATAAATTGTGTTTAACAATGAACTGTAACAAAGCATGTTCCTTGAAATAAATTAAATAAATTACACGAACCTAATATTGGAATAACCAGTTATTAAATTTAAACGGAATCTCTGCTAGCAATATGATTGCGCTACGTTGCGACGCACCGTTAGCTAACCATATATTATAAGCAGCAGAAAATTATGTTATGTTGCTGCTCGCTGTCGCTATGGTGTCTGTGTATAATATTTGTTCATTAAATACGTTTAGCAATTTGCGTTGGATACCGTACGTATATAGGAGTAGGGGATTTTGGCTATGATGTTTTTAATCTCTGAATTTTCTAGCATCGTTGTAAAGATTGATATACGTGTTTACTCGTCGTGGTTCGCTATGTGCCTAGCTGCTCCTTCGATAAAGTGTGAATACCACACTGGGAGAGAGTCGTGTTTTGGCTACGCGTATGCCATCGCACAGAGTAGAATCAGACCGACGACTTGGGGCTTATAAATAGCCATGAAATTATTAAAATACTTCAGTTCCTATTTTGCGAACTCGAAGACAAGCCAGCCAGCAGCAGCAGCCAGCAATCAGGAATAGCGAAGCCGAGGCAGCTGGCAGAGTACAGCCAGCAACAATCGCTGTCCAGACAGCTCCTTTGGTAAGCGATTTTATATACCATATACTGGCTATGTTGAACTGTATTTATTTTAAATAACTCTGTTTCTCCTTCCGCTGCACCTCCAAACTATCTCCTACGCCACTAGAGGGTATAAGAGTAATTTACGCATAACCCAGATTGATCTTAGGCACTCAGTGACCGCAACACCTACGCATAACTGAGGTGTTACGAGAACTTACAGTGTCTCCTTTCTGCATGTATCACTAGACTGTATATTGCTAATCTACGCATAACCGAGATTAGTTGTAGGCACCTACACATAACCGAGGTGTTATAATAGCTTATAGTACTTCCTTTCCGCACTACTACTAGAGTGTATAATTCTAACCTACGCTTATCGGGGTTGGTTTTAATTACTCGGCAACAGTAGCACCGACGTGCATCGCCGTGTTACATATACATAGTGGATCTCTTGTATTCCTACCATTTCCATAGTCTGCATTATCGTGTATTGGCATTTATTACATTTTATTATTTTATCACCGCACATTTGCACTCCTTTAGATGCACCGCTTAGGTTTTATTTTGTTTTGTTTATAATATAATCGCTATTGTTCATTTGCTAACAGCCATTAATGCGTTATTGATTCGATTTGACATTTAATTTTCATTTATATTTCTTTCTATGTGTGTATGGTCTATGAACACCAATAGACTTGTATTGTAAAATCATTAATGTTGTTTCATTAATTAGCAGTTAGGCATTTTCTGCTACACACAAGAACACAAACTCCTGGACTACTTACGTACTTAGCTACCCGAGTCCACTGAGGACCGGTGGAACAAAGAGATCAGTTCCAACATGCGGTCTCACGTCAAACTAACCTAGCGCCCGAAATTTATATTTCTAGATGTTATTATATTTTGTAGTAATATATTAGTTTGCGCCAATTGTAACACCGCTTGACTCTCCATTAGCAGCGTCGGAAGCAAGAGTCTGTCGCAGAATATCTAAACTTCTAAGTTGGCGGAGAGTCCGGGAAGTAAGTTTCTTTTTTGTAGACGAAACTGGAACAACAGGTTATAATTGCATGCGAATCACCATGTAGAGGATGTAATTTAATGCGAGCGCAACAAACAGGTACAATTCGTCAAATGACCAACATTCAATTTTCTGGCTAAACAAAAAATTGATAACTTAAGCGAACTTTGAATGAGGTGTCGGTAACACGTCCAATTTATTGAGGGTATGATGTTTTATCGTTAATTCAAAATGGGTTCGTTATTAGACTAACGTTACTTTTAAATATTGATTCCTTTCCAAAGTTCAATCTTTTCGTACGAAATATTTTTACAACTATAGCCAAAGGTTTCTTTAAAAATGAATACCTTCCTAAGTTAAATTTCGTCTAGACTTTTTAAATAAAAATTCGTAAATCTAATTACTTAATTATGTTGTCCACATATCTACCTCAAACAATCCTTTTTTCGGTGCCGGTATACTGAAAAGAATTTCTGAAGCTATTTTAATAAATACTTCAGACTTTTTTGTGTCCTACACTTTCAAAAAAATTTTCTGATGTAACGTATTTTGATTAAATCTCAAAATCCAGCTTTTTCCGATGTCCAGCACTGGGAAGTTACAAAAGATATACGTCAATAAATAAATTGTTTCCTGTTTCAGACTCCTACACACGGAAAAAGATTTTCTGAGATACTTTGATAAATACCTCAAACGATATATTTCTTTCGATGTTCCACATTAAAAAAGAATTTTCCGAGCCATTTTGATAAATACCTCAGAAGATTCATTTTTAGCGATAAAACAACTGAACTAGTTTTTTTTAGATATTTATAGTTATATTTCAATACAGTTAACCAGTTTCAGACTCGCTCCGACCCCCTCCCCCGCTGGGTGTATCAGTTAGTTCCAGAACAAATTAAATATTAGTAGGAGTTACATATTTAATATTCGGTAGAGATATGTCAATATAATATATTTTTTATGAGAGTATTGTATATATCAAATTTTGCAATTGCAATAGAATACTAAAGTGTTTGTAAATTTTCACATACCGTTCGTAAATCGAGTGGAACTGGCCTCAAGGAAGTTTGTCTTGATCTAACAGTCGATATAATACGTCTGCGATGTGGAGATTCGTCTTGACGAGACATTGGTATTGGGGCTCGTGCCAGCTCCAATCTAGCATTTTATTTCAAAATATTTATTTAGTTTATAGAATAAAATAAACTTTATTGTGTTAAATAGATTAAATACATAAAATGTTTACACTTAAAATGTTGTCAATATTACATAGGAAAACAAAGAATTAAATTCATCTGCGCAGACATTGCGCTGATGAATCGCATTAACATGTATATTTACCGTCCATGGGAAAAGAAAGCTTAATATACATTACATTAAAACACTGGGAGATTTTATATTTTATGAAAATGGATGTATATCAGAATCTTCTAGCGTTATTGGTTGCAAAGATATGAATTGTCAAAGTTTTAGTTTCAGAAAAATGTGTTTAACGTTTTTAAGAAAACTGTTTAAAGTGTGGTAATATTTCAAATATGAATTTTAAACTTTCTAATGATATGATAAGTTTCTCTTTGTCTTTTGAAGTAACTATCTTGGATGAAAATACACTTTTAACAAAATTTACACCAGTATAAACCGATTTCGGAGCATTTCTCCTTGATCAGTGCACTTCTCTCCGTAAATCAACGAGAGTAGCGTTTAAAAAAAGAAACTATTTACTAATAATTAATTAGTAATGCATTAAAAAGTAATTACAAATATATATGTAATTAGTTAAGTTACTATATAAAATAATCAAGTAACTTAATTAATGTCTAATTTTTGTAAGTTTAATAAGTTCTGTAAAAAAATGAATACAAGCAATTTATTAATAAAATATGAAAAAGTACACTTATTTTTAATGAAAAAATTATCAAATTTGAATAACCATTAGAATAATTTATGTTTTAAACAAAGAGATATGTGAAGTCGGTGTTTTCTCGACATTTTTCTTCAAGTTCATTCTATGAGTACAAATGCTCCTTTTAATTGGGCTCCTTTTAACATACATAATATATTTTGATTACAAACTATAAAATCAAAATCGTGTAGCTGCCGCTTTCATGTAGTTACATTCGATGTTGTTGCAGCGTTTTAAAGCTGTAACCACTTTTTGGTGTGTCGGGTCAGCAAAGCTTTACATTATGAAAGTGTTCCGCAAAGTATAGTTTGTACGATATTTGTTGAACCAAAATTCCTAGAAAGAAGAAAACATAATAGAAAAACCCCCTTGATATTTGAAAGCAGCGGCCTTGTAAAAAAATATTTGCAATTTTTAAGTAATGTATTTTTATGTAGTTTCTAACAATAATTTGTGCCTATCATCTATGTTATTGTACAACACAATAAAATCATATAAAAGAAGTAAAGATTAAATCCGAGAATATGACGTATCGGTTCAACGAATATTGTAGGGCGCCAGGCGGGTTTGGCCAGTTCATCTTACCAGCTTGTTGATAGAATCAGTTAGCATTTACATACCCTGATAGTGAAAGTCATGTTTTAATATAAATCTTTGGAAGTACAAATGGTAGTATTTGTATTCTTTACTTTGTCGATGGAAAAATCGACAAAGTAAAGAATACAAATAAATGAATATTTGGCGTCAAACACTTTATTTAAAAAAATGTAATTATAGTAGCGTACTTATTCAAATTAGGTATTTCCAGTAATTGTAATTTGGTAATAGTTATTTTCAAAACTTTCTATATAGCTAAATGGCTGTAGTACTTATAAATAGACAGTATAACACTACAAAACCGACAGAGTTGGATATTTCTTTTAAATACTAAGCTTTGGTTTAATCAATTTACTTTAGCAGAGAGATAACTTCCCCCTTTCAAATGTAAATAGAGATATATACCCGCATCTCTATGGTGCAACTTCCGGTCGATCAAGATAATGGACATTAGGAAAGACAGGAGATGACGTTCGTAGCCGCTTCCGAGGATACGACAGCCAATGATATATAAAGCGACTTGCGCTCTATATCCTTCTTGTTGATTTTAGTCTTTAAGTTGTTAGTGTAAGTAATGTACGTATAGAGTTGAGTTTATAATAAGTCAAGCGACTGCCATCTTTGCCTTGCGATGCAGTTCGTATTAAATTTGTTCATTAAATGTTTAAGTATAAAAATAAAGTCTAAACCATTACGTGAATCTTGCTCATGAGTTTTATAACTTTTTTGAATTAAATAAATGAAAATAAGTAATTGAATATAATATATTGTGCAATTCAAAGTAATAAATTTATGTCACAAAAAATAATTTATTAAGTGAAATATTAATTAATGTAAGTAAAGATTGCAAACATAACATGTAAAGATTGTATCCTAGTAAAGATTGTAATTAAAAATAAATTAATTAAAACAAAAATCAAAATCTTTAATTTTGTAAACTAATTTAAAAATAAATAAAGAATTGTTTTTAAAAACAAGGTCCACTGGCATGAGATCTTAATTATAGGCATTTTTGTAAGTTTACCTAGATCTTTAAAAAGAGTGTTAATCACCTTTCTCGAAGGTACACATAATTAAAACATCAATATCGTCATATTGAATCTCTTTAATATTCACTGATCTACTGTCGTTCTTCAAAGAAACGATTATTAAAAATTATACAGTTACAAATGCAAATATTTTTTACAAATAGTCTACGTTTCTAGGCTTGCCAATATCAGGTAGACTCTTGTAGCTTTGTGCTTTCTCTTTTCTAGGAATTTTGGCTCAAGAAATATCGTACGAGCTGTAATTTCGCCTACCATCACGTAAGACTCCCCGGTGCGATGCATCCTTTGCCTTCCGTATAGAGTTGGCACTGATCGCAATTAATCGATATATAATTGAAACCCGACCAATGTGTAGAAAACTCAAAATCAGTATAACTTATAATCTTGAGAATTACTTGCCACTTATCGAGGACGAAAAATTGCTGACGGATTGAATAAAACCAGAAAATAAAAACTAAACTTTTCTAAATTCAAATCTAACCTTGTTTGTGGTGTGTTGGTAATTCCAGTGATCAATTTGTGTCCCAATTTATCGAAGGCTACATATCGCACTTTTTCTTTGACATTTTTAGTAGCTACACACATAAAAGGCTCCGGTTTACTCCAATCCCAAAAATACAATACATTATAAGTGGCGATTACCAATAAACGATCGTCAGGATGGAAAGCGATCGATGCGATAACCGTATGGCATTCAGTAGTCCATTTCTCGCTTGAACCCTATGTATAAAGAAATAACTCTCTATTATTTAGAACACTACAAAACTTTATTTTAATTTGTTTCTAAACACCTGAGCCTTAAATAATAAAAAAAAGTCATTTAATACGTGTATCTCAATTTTATAGAATTTAAAAGAGCAAAGTTCATCAAAACTTAACAGCATAAGTACAGACACTTTCCAGAAGAAATATAAAAAATAGAGATCACACCTGTCTCAAAACAAGGAGAGAGATCAAACTAAAAATTAGAGGCCAATATCACTATTAACAACTTTTACAACAATTACAGAAAAATGCTTGCAAACCAGTATAACTAAAAAAACCAATAGGATTTCATCCAAAACAATATTGTAACATGATAAAAAATAAGACTCCACTTCTATTAGCTATATTGTAGATACCTTACGTACTTCCAACATTATTAAGTCATTTTAGGAAATTTTTAGTTATTCAAGCATTATTATCTTCTAAACACAACGTAACTTAAAATCAGTTAAACTAATTAATCGATGTCATGTTAAATTTAATTCAGTATTAGTGTAGCCATGTATTGGAGTAGCTATTAACTAGTAGATATCTATTTTGTAAC
>WYDF02278184.1:0-31154 GCA_009867245.2 Adranes taylori | reverse complement strand
TATATTCTTCTTAAATTAACTAAGTTACTATGATTAATTGATTGATTAATATATATTAGATTATATTTAATTATGCATATTATATTTCTTTGATTAGTCAATTTAGATATATTGTTAGAGGATTTCTCATTTAATTTATGATTTATTAAGAAATTGCTTATTGCAATTATTAATTAATTGCATTAATGAGAGTCCAATATCAATGTATTCTTCAAGGCTACCTCCGAAGTTGTATAAAAGAACAGCTCAATTCTTTGTTTAATTTCAGGATTTCTTCCGAAAAAGATTACCTTCAAATGAACAAATTTATTTCAAACTATCATAGCCTATCAAAGAGAATATATGTGGTTTAAAATATGCGCAAGCGTAACTGTTTTTATTAACGCAATAAAAACAATGGAATTTATTCGCTGCAAAGTAGATGGTTATCCATGAAATATTTTATGTCCAGAATTTAGCTGATTGTTGTTCCTATGTGAGAAACGAAATAATATAACAACATGTCAAATATGCAAGAAGGGAACTGATTTGTTCGCTGTGTTCGCTGATTTGTGTTGCCGTTACCAATCTTGAAGAGGTATTTCTTAATAGGTTTTACCTTAAAAAATATTTTAAAACAATTTCATCAGAAAGGGATCAAAATTACTTGAAAACTGGTATTGCTAAAAGTATTGCTTTTAGTTTTGTATGCTGACATGCACATAATCCAGGAATGCTTCTTATTTCATTTTTCGCATGTCATCCAAAGCTGAGGAATATGCGGATAACATGTCATTACTTTCATTATCCTGCAATAATAGTTGTATAGTCAACAACATCAACACTAATTCATAAACTTTGATTAATAATGATCAACACAATTTGATTATAAACTTCCCCATACACGTCGAAGTGTAAAACCCGAACACGAATTTTTGTCTAGGAGTAAAGAAACGTTTTTATTACTACATTAAAATAGATGAATATCAATTTCCAAATAATTTTGAAATAGTCTGTATAACAAAGTGATTGACAATACAGGTAGTGAACTACTTGTAACTTGAGATCTGTTTATCCGATAAAAGTATAGATTTTTATTTTATTTTATTTTCGTAATTTATCTAAGTGAAGGTCACATTGTTATTTGCTTTTTGTACCGCGATATGTGTTTGTTTGTATGGATGAATGTATATATATATATATATATATATATATATACATGGTTGTGTTATCCCGATGCATGGATAAACATATGTATGTACATACAATGTTATTTTAGTAAATTGCTATCAGAAGTAGACGTCAAGTCTAAAATTTTCCATTGTTTGTTCAGACTGGAGGTATAATTCAGTAATTCCTTTCTGTGTAAAACTTTTTTTTCATTATTTTATTATAAACGCAGAAAAAAATTAGCAAAAGACAATAACTAGTCACAGATCAACGTGCATAAATATTTAAAAAAATTTAAGTGTTAAACATACTTGTTGAACACTTGTTGCAGCAACAAACTGAAAGAAATGTACAACAATTTTGTTTTATGTTTAGGAATAATAACCATTACTATACCTAACGGTAAGAGGTAAAATGAAAATCATTAAAGCATTAAATGATCTTTCGGCACTAAAAATAAAAAAAAAATACTATTTTTGAGAAAATTGTCCGCAATGTTTCGTATGTTAGTATAAAAAAGAATGACTATAGATTAAAGATTAATTTTAAAAAAAAGTAAAACCGAAACACCTTGACGCAACATATACAATCACAACTTATGTGAATCTTTAGATAAATGTTTTACTGAGAAATGTTTTTAATTTTATATGTGACAACATCGCGATGAAGCAATGAGACTACTATAATTCCATCTGAAATATAATGCAGAATAGTTATGTTAAATTTCAGCGTCAAAAAACCCCAATTATTAGGAAAATTACCAATGGCGGATTTCCGACACTTGAATTTGGAAAAATCAAACTAAGTATTTTCGTTGCGCAAAAATCTTGTACGCCTACCAACCAAATTCCAATAGGTTCAATACTTTAGAAGTAATCGCGATATATACAGACAGGCTCAGAAAAATACTGGCAAAAGAAACAGTTTTTTTTATCGCGGTATATGTTTGGAACGCGATATCATTTGAAAAGAACTTTCCGAACATATAATACACAGAGTCAATGAATTATTTTTTATAAATTTGTTTTGTCTCGTTTTTGATAGTTCATTGAAAAGTAACTTAAAAGAAAAAATTTCTACTTCGAAGGCACTAGCATAGTTTTCTACTTCATGAAAGCACGAAGATAATATTAAATTATACGTGCTTGCAATGTATACAGCAGAAAGCAGGCCCACACACATATTTCCACACAGCATACATAGTCAACAGACTTATTCCGTTTGCACATGATAATGTACTACGCAACGCATTGGACGAGAGGGATACGGATCCAAAAATATGCATTCACATGGTTCATTATGCGTCGAGCCAATTTCCGTAGAACATACGTATGAACAACAAACGAACATCGCACAGACCTGCATAGCGCATCGGATGCTAGATGCTACATTATTAAAATATATATCAATATAATTTACATAAATATTTTAATTGCTTCTTCTATATAGCTATGATTTGTTTTTAATTGTTGATCTCATATTTAATAAAAAGTGGAAAAAATTTATAGGCTTCACGAATTTAATATTATTTATTACAAAATGTTAGTCTTTAAAATATTACTTCCTAGAAGCATTGGATCAAAAATTATGATTTTTTAAAATTTATTTGATTAATATTAAAAGTTAATTTTAATTAAAAAAACAACGATGCTAACAATCAAATGTAATATAGCGCACTACTAATTAATAAAAATTATTAAATATTTGATTTTAAGTTTTTTCCTTGTTACTCCTTGATATATTCTGAGAAATCTCATTTCCTTGGGGTCAATTTAAGCGAAAAAATATCCATAGTGCGCGATACCCATAAACATTACAACGATGAAGTTTACAAAATTCACACAGCCAGAAGTGCACGACGTGAATACTTTTATTTACACATTTATAGGAGCCGTTTGATATCGGATAAGAAATTCAATATAAATTAATTTAATAAATTAATTCAATAATTTAATTATAATATAATATAAATCAGCAAATAAATTCGTTGAGAACAAAAGAAAAGCAGATTCGAATGCAGATGGTTATAGAAAAAAGCCATTAATGTCGAAGGATCGAGAGGATTTATGAGTTGGTAGTTATGTATTTTTATAGACTTTTTTGAAAGAGTTTCATATCGCGATTTCGAAGTAAGATTTTTTGTGCTTGATTTTAAGACCAAAATTACAAATAAATGTTTTGCATCAACTGTTTATCTTACCGTTACGATTTTCACTCTTATGACTGTAAAAGTCCTAATAGTCCATCTTTTATTGGTAGATTCTAGGTTTTTTGCAAGAATTTTAATAAAAAGTCTAATATCGCCTAATATCGAGGAGACGCAATTTTGAATTGAGGCATTTTATAATTTCCTAATCTTTTTGTCAGCGAGCGATTATCGCGGTCGTAAGAGGGACTTATTGGCTGAAAGTATTTATTGGCTGAAAGTAGCGCCATAGTTAATCATTTCTAAAATCATCATCAGATTCATCATCAAATCATCATCTAAAATCGAATTTATTGACTTTAAATGGAACGAGAACTGTATCGCGCTAACTTTACGAACGCTTTCGAATTGCTTTCCGAACGTGGAACTAGAATTTCCATCACTAAAAAATTCTGATTTCTTTCACAATTTAGACAAAAATTATAGTGATAATTTAAATAATTTACGGTGCAGAGAAATCTATAACGGCCCAGATGCTGGCGGATCGTCGTGCGCTGCACAATCGTGCAATTCGTTATATGTTAAGTTGTTACGTTAATTAATGAAGTGATGAGGAATTTAACATGACTTGAATTTGCCGCATGTGCTGTAACTTTAGAAGAAGAAGTTGCTAAAAGAAAAAGAAGTGGGCTGTACACCCAGCATGAGATAAATCGCAAGATAATCACTCTTTAAAGAAAAGAACTGATTGACAACGGACTTACGGATATTTTTGGAAGAACAGAGAATGTTTTGTTGCTTTACACCAGAAAGTTACTTAGAAAACAATACTAATAAAGCCTATTACTCTCAATTTTGCTACAACAGTACCGCAAAGCAGCTAAAACCAATACTGCAGCAACTGCTAAACAAAACAAACACCAGAAACCCGCCGTGATCTGAAGGTTAAACGGAATGTGGCAACTACGGCAAAAGAATCGTCAGTGACGGCTATGCAATGGGTCCCATTAAGCACACGCCTCCGGCTCAGACCCGTTCCGGTGTAACATATGTGCATCTCTTAAAATAATTATACGAAACAGCGGCGTGCCCCGTACGGTGTTTCTCATTTAAATCGATCTAAATGCGTCTATTCCAAGTAACATGGGTTTATCCAGACATTTAATTTGAAATGAAACGATATTAATTAATAAGAAGTCAAATTTTGAATGTCATTGTACTTATGTACAGTGTAATGTTTTGTATAATTTGTATTTCTCTTTACTTAGTGATTCCTCTGTATTGCTATCTTTTTCAGTCTGATGACGAGAAGATCATTCTCGTAACACGTCATTATAGTTGGGTTTTCATAGAATAATCCATTTGTTTAGGAGTAGGTGCAATAGTTCGGTTCATACTTTGAACCTTCAATTGTAAGTAGTTACGTCCTTACTTTTCGGAAGAAAATAAAGGATGAGCGCCCGCTACAAATAGACTCAGCTAAAAGTCCCAAAAGGAGCTCCGAATAGCAATTACAGAAACCCAAAAGGCATGTTGTAAACTTCTAGTAAACATGCTAGCACACGATCTGTTTCCCGTATCGGATCATGACCAAAAAAGTTTATAGAAAAATCGAGTACCCCCAATATAAACGTCCGGGTCATTAAAGAAAATACTAGAAGCCCTCTTGCCGGAGTGTGTAAAGCCAACGCATCAAAAGTCGGAAGTACTATTTAGAGGAAAAGAGTATTCTCTTATCGTTTTTAATACGATAAAGAAACTGGTCTACAACAGAATAGTGTCAATAATCGCCACTTATGAACACAAATCTACTACACAAAAAGCACTGAAAGAAGGATATGCCTTCTTCATGTAAAGATCATAAATGTTTATTTTAATTGAAGAAAAAATAAAATTATAAGCAAACAAAAATTGACAATATCCATTCGTTACTTTTACCTAGAATTTTTCTCTGAGGTGTACTAATAGTAAATAGTGTTCATTAAAACCATATAATATCAAAAACTTTCCATAGTTTAGCCAAGAAATAAAGCTTTAACAATAGCTTTAGCACGTACATGAACACAAGACTCATTAAAAAAATTCCATGCAGTTAAAAATATTCCGTAGTTAAAAGCAAACCAAAACAAACAAAAAGCGGCTTAAACACGCCACTTATCATCCTTTTTTATTTTTCTGAGAGAAAATTATTCGTTTTAGGGATTATGTAAATTTCTTTTATACTTAGTTTAGTACGACGAATTTTCAACTATATGCTTCTCCCATCAACCAATATCCAAGCGATACATTCAAAATGATTACACCATAACCCAAATACCTTATCCTAAATGATAAATATTATAATCTACACAATGGAAAATGACAAGAACTAAATTTATTACATATTTCAAAAAATTATAAAAGTTGAGAATAACACACAGTGGAAATTCAAAATGTCAAAATCCAAAAGTATCCGAAAGTAAATGGTTAGTAATTACATCAAAAGAAATTATACTTCAGTATTCCTGTAAATCCAACAAAGAAACAACAGCATTAAAACGAAGTTATATAATAATCATTCCTGAATTTTCTCACGTAAACATTACTGAAAAAACTTTAAGTTCTCATCGTACAGAACTCATGGAAACATCCAATAAACAGTTAGCCGAAATAGATATAGCCAATAATGGTAAAAACATACAACGTAATCCAATTAAAATGGAATTGGAAGCTATCAATTTAGATGAGATACAATCAATTCTTAAGCCAGTTACAAAACCAAAACGATTTATTAAATGGAATCCACAATCTAATTATACATGGAACAACAAGCATTTGGAGAATCAGGTTATACATAATTGTTACAGCTTTTCAGTTTTTTTGCATAGAAGTTAAGATTGTTTAAAAAAAAATGAATCCAAAACAAGTAAACTAAAACGACAACGACCGAAATCAACAAAGGAGTTGGGGCGAATGGAATATGACGTTCCGACATCGAAAAACCCAGTCCTTCCGATAGTAGGCACCGTCGAATTGATAACGGACCGCTTATATTTTTGAAACTATTTTGAAACTCTTTATAAACTTCATCATCCGTAGTGACATCCATGAGATTGCTAATTCCACGTTTCTTTAAATAACTTCATTCTTGCCAACATCTCAGTCTGTAAGAACCCACTTACTAACTTCTTCTATTGTTGGTTTCCTTACACTTCCGGTAGGTGTCAGATTTGAATCAGCTCATTGCGTCGATCTGTACCATTCTTTTTTCATCTGGACTTTCGAACCTAAATTAAACAAAGTGGGCCGTTATAGACGGAAAAACACGGTATTTGGCAGAAATTCGGTAATAGATACATATATTTACAACACATGTTTAATTTCTACCAATTATCTGATATTTTTGAGGTAATTCTGATTTCAAATGACGATAGACAGATTGTTTCCCTGTCTACATTTTCAGTTCATCTGAGTTCATCTGATAGCAACATCTTAAATATAACACGATACTTTGACGTCCATATTTCAATTTCATCTCACATCGCATCATCGACCTGTGACTTTTAATAATTTCAAGTGTGACTCAAGTAAGGGGGTTTTCAATAACTATGTCTGAAATTTAACACCTTATTACTCTGTCGTTTTAGGTGGCTATTCTTTGACGTTTGTTTTCTGTCATAGTCGCCATTTTACCATAGAGCGCTACACCATTCAATAACGCGTCGAAATTGTTGAAATTTATTATAAAAATTCGTGTTCTCTTCGCCATACTTTTTGCGAGCTGTGGCCGAAATGATCGTCTAACCGAGCGAACAATTCAACGAATTATCGCCAAATTCCAGCAAAGCGGTTCGTTTGCTGATTGAACAATCCATGCACCGAAACGCACGACCAAGGAAGAACATTGCTGCTGTTACTGAAAGTGTGGTTGAAGACCCAAATCTCTCAATCCTCGTCGTGCACAAGGAGTTGGCCTTTTTGCGGCCTCAACTTGGCGAATTTTGCGAAAAGACTTGGGCATGCATCCGTATAAGATCCAATTAACAACTGAAGTCCCAAGATCACCAAGCTCATTGCACGTTCGTTGATTGGGCTCTGGAACATTTGGAAGCGGATCCAAATTCTGACAAAAAAATCATCTTTAGTGATGAAGCACATTTTTGGTTAAACGGCTTCGTGAACAGACAAAATTGTCACATTTGGAGAGAGAGAGAGAGAGTAATCCACAGTAATATCTAGAGTCCCCCTTGCATCAGTAGAAACTTACAGGTTGGTGAGGATTTTGTTCAGGCGGAGTCATTGGGTCATACATCTTCCGAAACGATAATGGCCAGATGGTGACTGTCAATGGCAAGCGTTATCGGGCCATGATAACTGACTTTTTGTGGCCTCAATTGGATGACATAGATCTGGGCGACATGTGGTTCCAATACGACGGTGCAAAGTGCCACACATCTGGCGTTACATGGGAGTTCTTGCAAGAAAAGTTCCCAGAACGTGTTATTTATAGAAGAGGCGATGTGGAACGGCTGCCAAGTCGTGCGATTTAACTTCCTTACATTTTTTTTCTCTGGGGCTATATTAAGTTGCTGGTTGATTGCAACAAACCAACAACTATTGACCATCTGGTGAACAACATCATTCAAACGATTGGTGAGATCCAGACTGACTTATGCAGCAGACTCATACAAAATTGAACCTCACGGATCGAGTCCTGTAAATGAAGCCGCAGAGGCCGTTTGAAGGATATAACTTTTAAAACATAATGGTATTGATTGCACTTTAATCCTCAATAAATATTTTCGTCATATCTCACACACAACTCTTTTTATTCAAAAGTTCAGACACGCTTAATGAAAAACCATAAAATGTTTCGAAAAATGTGCTTGGACGCTTGGTTTCCATGTGCTTGGACTGCATGAAAGCGATGACACAATTAATTTCAAATTTGCTTAACCTCGAAATTAATTGTTTCAGACATCGTCTTGTCCACTAACCCAGTTGTCATATACTGGAAATTAAAGGTCTGTCCATAGACACGTAAGCAAATATTCCTTGACGTTTGCTGCTTTTCCAGCCATGGAAAAAGGTTTAACAACGAAGTGTCCGTTTTGATCATTTTGGTAAATAACTGGAAACCTTAGTCTTTGTTTTTAGTTGAATTTTCTACCTACCGGAAAAAATATATATTTTCAATATTGATATCTCCACGTGTACGGTTCACTGACTATAAGCAGAATATTAGATCCACACACATATTTTTATTTCATTCTTACATATTCTCAGGTCTCTGGTGCGGTCTCGATCTGCTTGTATTTATTACAGCATGTTTAAAACTAGAAATTGACATGTTTATGACATTGTCTTGAGTTCCTGCTTAGAAATTATTTTTTCCGAGGCTACGAATATTTTTCGGTTTTTTTTTCTGTATAACATGAACACCACAACAGTGAGCACATAATCCTTGTTTCCAATACAATTATAACAAAGGTTTTGAAACTTTTTACGGCTAGATAATATGTAAAAGATTAAAATATTTCATGGCGCATGTCGTTTGAGCTCCTCTCAAAATTACTTCTTAGACCAGCCACTGACAATAACATTTATTAAGCTGCAATAGTATCACCTTAAAGATCTCTTAAAATGTAAAATATTTGTAAAATATCCAGAACTGTTCCAGTATTATTAAGCTATCTTAGTATAGTATTTGTATATTTAGGTGACTATTTTTAGGTGTAATCATAAAGAATTTTTAAAATATTGTAAACTATATCTAAAGAAACGTTTCACATAAACCACTCATATTGAGTATCAGGATATAAAAAAACTATTACCAAAACCCCTTAAAAAATATATTTGGGGCTCAATATATTTACTTCTTACTATATTTAATTCGGGGAATTAAATAGAAAACTGGGAACCAATTGGTCTAAAAGAACTTAAATGAGCAACCGTCAAAATGGAGGACGATAAAGCACCTGATCCTGAATTCCGGGACGTGCAATTAAACTTTTAGTAGAGATCAATCAATCAGTGCTCCGGTATGTATTCAACAGCATAATGTTAGTACAAACAATCAAAGGCATAGAAAGTAGCAAAGATGTAGATTCCAAAAGGAAAAAGGGCGCCTACAGACTTTAGACAAACTAGCTAAGGTAATATTACAAAGACAGAACATGACGGTGTAGAAGCAATAAGAGCAGTGCAAAGAAGCAGGGAGAACTGCTCATGATGGCACGGGGCACAAAGCAGGTCTGTGTGCATCGGTTTTGCTGGATGTTAAAAATGCAAAATGAAATACTGCTGCATGGAGCAGCATAAAAAGAGCGGTTGGAGAAAAAGAAACACGAGGCGCAATTCATTTTAGCTACCTTTCAGAGTGTGCCCTCCGCTATACTGCAGGTGAGAGCAAGGAGTGGAAAAGAAAGCTCAGCTGTGGGCTTCCACAGGGGTCAATCATTGGCCCAATTCTTTGGAATGCCTGCTTAGAATGGAGTATCGAAAAGGTCTTAGGTTTTTAGCACGTAAGGTTTCCTGAGGTGTTAAAAACCGGGCATCTTGTGGCTTTCAATAAAGAGGTAAAATATCTGGGAATAGTGCTCGATAAGTCACTGCAATTAGGAGCCTGCGGCTCCTAATTGCTCCTAATGTAAAGCATGCGGCTGTGACAGCGAGCTTACATCTCTAGGCGCATGATATGCATTGCTGGGAATTGGACTGCTAAGCGTAGACTTCTATACAATGTAGTGCTATCTTCTGCTTTGTATGCTGCACCAGTATTGGCAAGCATTCTGGCAACTGCCAGAACGGCCGGAAAAGATGACAAAGAGAATGGAACGATCCTTTGAAAGGCATTTAGACATACGGGTGGATACCCAATGTCCAAGCGTAGTAACCAAACGCGGTAATCTCAGCTACCATTACACGTAAGTGCTAACGGGGCATGGTATTTTTGAAGAATATCTCCATCGCATTGGCCGCAGTGTATCCGATTGCTGTGACTACTGCAGCAGTGGCAACAAAGATAGCGTAAAGCACACTATCTGTAGCTGCGAGTCTTGGAAAGCCAAAAGAGACCTTGGAATGTCATCTAGGTACAGGCTTTTCCTCCGGGCGCCATCGGCAATAAGATTGCTCAAAACAAAGAAATTTGGGATGCCTTTTGCCTTTTTCTAAATTGGCGACATTCTTAGCATAGCACACACTGCTCAAGACGCTCAGCTCACTGGGTAGCAGGAAACACTCTCTCTAACACAGTGAGAGAGATAAGAACAGCCGGTAAAACAGGTAGGGCAACATCTGACTATTCTGATTTAGTCAATGTGTACAAACGGGTCTTGACAGAATGTGCACTGGCCCCAGAGAGGTTTTTTTTGTTACCCCTCGTGAGGTATGGATCCATGGGCCATGAGTGAAACCAACATAACCACAGTCTGATCGGATGGGGTAGTCGGCAGCGACTTTCTTCTCGTTAAATAAAAAAAAAAGAATTAATCAAATAAAAAAGAAAGTGTGCGGAAAGCAGAAGAGAACAATTGGAAGCATCAAACAGAAGTCGAAAAGATAGGTCAGATGGTTAATGAAGACATTGAGGAAGCGATAGAAAGGGGCACCGTCGAGTCATATTTAGCTATACAAAGGCAGAAGATTGAAGAATTGTACGTTGATATAAACGCAAAGGCAGAAAATATATCACAGCAACAAACGTGTAGTCTATTCATCACGTTAAATAATAGAATAGAAAATCAAAAATTAAACAAAGCTAAAGCAGCAGCTAAAATATCAATTCAGATGAAGAAACGGGATTCTGCAGACAAATGATTAAACACGAACAACACACTACTGGTGGTGTCAGAACTCGTAATTCCACGGGCAGTTAACATGGATAAGACTCTAATAATATGGAACAGCAAGGTCAACTCTACTGGGTGGAAAGTTGGAAGAATGATCAGAATTCACTAAAAATCAGATGGAAACATTCGTGTAGTGACTCTTCAAATCACAGAACACACAAATAAAATCATGTGTCCAATCCCTCGGAGTAGCATACTGTTGGCGGTAGCAAAGAACAGGGATCTTATCGAAGTCCACAAAAAGAACTACCTTTCATAGATCACACAATCAGGAAAAAGTCCGAACCAGGTGATCAATAATCTGCAACACATGCCTGAGAAGATACCATCAGAGTCGGGCGTTACCAATCCAGAGATCAGTAAGGAACACGGCTCCCTGTAGTCGCAATCGACTCTGTTAGCCATCAAGCTCCGATCAACGACGAGAGAATAGAATTACAGCCAATGTACTTAAGACCTGGTTGCTTAAGACCTGATCCAAAGATAAATAAGGGAATATTCCTGAAGAAATTTTGTAATATTAATTTTCCAATTCCCAGCAATGCATATCATGAGCCTAGGGATGTAAGTTCGCTTTCAGTTCGCCTAAAATATATTATTTTTTGTATTCGTTTAAATTGAACTAATGTTATTTATATTTTATGAGTTCTTAATGAGTTCAAAGTCAATACCTTACAAAAAGGTAAACAAAACAAAAGTAATTATTATGATGTACATCGTGGGTAAAATTCAATTTTATGATTTTGCAAGACAACCAGGCAGATAGAGTTTAATAAAATATAACATGAATTTCAAAGACGCATATCTAGGTGTACTATTGTTGTCATTTTATTGACAAAACATGTATGTACAATTCTTCTTAGTACGTGAGTTATTTTTGTAAACTTTTAATACATTTGTTTTATTCTTTTGTTGATTCTGTATATATGGTTAAATATTTTTTAAGAATAAGAGAGTTAATTTTTAGCTTTGTTAATAAGTACCTTGCGTCTTATTTTAACCAAATCTTAATTTCCATAAGTTACAGCAATATATCTTAATATATTGCGCAGTACTCTAAATCTATTAATTTAATTAATCTTTATTAAATTAAATATGTAAATCACTAATGGCATATTGGTAAATTAAACTAGCCCTAATTTTAAGTTAAATCTTAACCGAATTCTTGTTTAATTCAAATTTTTTTATTTGTTCTAACATTCTTTCAAGCTGCCACAATTGCTGTAAATTTTTAAATTACATCTCCCAATTGTTTATAGTTAAAATAGAGGTCTCTTAGTGTTCCGTGTGTTTCTTAAATTCTTAAGTTGATTGGCCAAATTTGTCCAAAACTAAATCGTCCGTTTTTAAACATCCCGTGTCATTTGGCATTTAAATAATTGAAGCAAAAATTACCAGAAATAGTTTAGTCGTCTTCGGGAAAATGGGCTGCGAAGTTCAAAAAATTATAAAAACCCTGCGTATAATAATCAAGTTTTTATTACGAAAAAAATATTTGAAATAAAAACGAAAGCATTCTATAAGCACTACCTAACAAAGTTGTTTTGAATCTTTTAGTGGCAACCATATTAAAGATATCGCAAGAAAACGTTTGAACTATGGACGTGGCAATATAGCATTCTAATAGAAATACAAAAATTGTTTAGACGCGTTGTGCGCAAGCTGCAAGAAATATTCGTCATTCTGAATTGACTTTTAATTGTTTGGAGACCTGATCGCAAAAATAGGGCACTGTATCTTAATTTCGGTGCCCTAGGGAAGGCACCGTTTTAGGGATGGAAGTGACAAAAGTAAAATGGAAAGGCCAATCCATTGGCGTAGCTAGAAAGCAGAGATCATCCCAAAACTAGATTACATAGTATATGGGATTTTTTTACATGTCTCGAATCTCTGAAGTGACTCTTAAAATGAACATTTCATCCTACCTTGGTACAGACATAAGCTTTGAATAAAAAGTACATTTGCAGCAATGTACCTGAGTACCCCGATTAAATATACGTATCCAGACTACTCGTTTGAGGGTACAGGAGTGGCTTCATGGCCCCAAGTCAACATTCTAATGCCATCTGCACAAATAAATCTCTTATCAACGTACGAGGCTAGCGGTAATTTATTTTGTTTCTGTGTCGAGCTTTGTATGCATGCTGCATTGTATGCTTGATAAATTTAAATATATATTGTTGTTTATATATCGGCATCTCATCAAACAGAAAATCTTTACACTCTTGTACCGAAACTTCTTTATCGACAACAATTTTTTAACCAGCTTTCTTTTTATTGTATTCTCAGTTTGATGACAATACAAGAGCGTCATACTTTGATGGTGGGTGGCTTTAAATAGTACGAAATATGGAACTGATAAGAGTACAAAAAACTTTACAAGTTTGAATTCAAAGTTTTTTATAGGATAATACTACTATAGTCAAATTTCCCATCTGGGTGATATCCCATTAAGAAGACACATCCCACACTCGCCAAATAAAATACGCATAAACTTTGGTAAGCGGCCAATTAATTATAAATTCTAAATACATGTGCTACTTTAAAAATAGATAAGATGCATTTGCATGGACTATAGAATTAAATATGAATTAAATATGGCGAATGTGGGATGTGTCTTCTTAATGGGTTATCACTCTGATGGGAAAAATTATACTATAGCGAAAGATTTACGATGCCATGAATTGTAGACAGATTTGTCGTCTACAATTCAGCCTCTGCTCGCAGGTCATAATCTCAGATCCATAGTCTGATAAATTATGAGCAAAAAAATTAAAACTCAATTTGTTTGGTTCTCACTGGTTAAACGCTCATACGATTCGTATCTATTCACACCTACACTTTGAAAAGAAATCTATGATATTGTATGTGAAATGTCTCTAATAAAAATAACATATATTTATTAGCCCAAAGTAGCTTTGAGCTTTATATATGTATAAAATTTTATTTATAAATAAGTTATTATTGTTCATGACAGATTTTCTATCTTCCTACTTTTGATCGCGTTGAGGTTAAAGCTGCGCACACATTGCGCTGACGAAACGCTTTAACACGTGCTAATACACTCATCAGATGACGACATAATGTTTTATGTGTTCTCTCATTTGTGCACATTGTTCTGAAGTATAATGATTTCTATTTGTAAAAATAGTGAATTAGAACAACGCACTTCAGAGAAGACAACTAGAAATCCAACTAAAGAATGGTGTCACATATCGAAGCAATTATGAAAATAAATAAATCTTCTGTCTGATCTAGAATTACATTCCAGTATTGGCCAAAGTAAGAAAATTTCTAGCACCAAAGCAACTGATTAAAATATTCGTACAAAATGAAAGATTTTGTAAGCACTCTGATAGAAAATCTCATCTCAAGTTAAGAGACATAAGAAAACGCCATGACCATCAATATCGCCATCAATGGGATCTTAACAGAAAAGAGAAAGAATTATTGGCAGAGAAAAGAAAATATGCCAAAACTGGACATCCGCATGATAAACAACATCTTAAACCATTCCAAGTACGAGTGAACAGGATGTTATAAAAGAAAAGAGAAGAATTATTAGAACTGACCACTGAAGCGATGAGTGGAACTGATGGAAACCTGTGGAAAATCCAAACGTGACTAAAAAACATGCCAACTAGAATTGCAAATAACAACTTCGTATTTGAAAATTAAACGAAATAACGAGCTAACAGCCTAACAGTTTGTAAATGTTATATCAACGGATGGTGTTACAACAAAAGCGGTTGATGATTTAGTAGTGAAAAATTCAAACCCGCTAGACGTACATAGCTTTGAAAAAAAAGAGCTCATCGTACTAAAAATGTTAAATCCAAGAAAAGCTCCAGGGTAGGATAATATTGTCACCTTATATTTATGAGAGTCTGAGAGGAGAATCTTTTGTATAGGGTAGCGTAGCGATCCCATCTTGGTTTGCAGGTATTGAATCGTTTAATACTTAGCAAAATGCGGTTCGCTTTAATACTCACTTCAATATGTCTACGACTGATTAACGTTATAAATTTTATGGAGACAGAATATGCAATTATAAATCCCTAGTCTCCCAAAACAATTTAAAATAAAACACAAGACTTTGCCATTGCTAAGCTTTCAGATTGAATCATATATTTATCTACATAATTTCATGTATTGATAATAGTTTAGTCATGCCTACAGGCAATTAAAATAAATATACGTGCATTCAAATAAGTAACGCTAAACCAAAATAATAAAATGACATGTCAATCGTGTAACTCAGTCAAGTTCAGCCGTTTACAGTTCATCCTTAAATAAACATGAATTAATATAATTTACAATTTCTGTTGTATCCTCACAAACTTATTTTATAATTGTGCACAGTTACATTAGTAACTCCTTTTTATTTAATTTAATAAACAATTTAGTTTAATAAACAAACTTGTTGCTTGCAGATTTAATTTAATTGAAGATCTGTACTGAAAATAATGATTTAATTTGCCTGATTTTACTTCAATTTAATCATGATTTTATTTAGAATTAAATTGATTCATAATCAATTAATAATTATATTTTCTAGACGCCGAATAGTAGGGATTCACCTTACATTTGAAATTTTTTACTGTGTTGTCCAGTGCGTTCTATGTGGCTTTTATTCCTTTTTTCAACTAGCTCACTAACACACTAAAATTACATCGTCTATTCATACTAATTTTCCCCTTCTTATGGTAAATTCATTCGCTTAATGTATTTCACTCGATTACTCTCACCGTATTTTACTAATTACTTTCGGCCATTATTAACGTAAATCGAATTAGATGTGCTTACCTCACAAACACTAATGGACCAGACGCAGTGTGCGTTCACCTACTATTGATTTACTATTAATCAGATAGGTTCACTTACACATGCATTGATAAGAGCATCATACCGTTCTCATGCAGCATACAACAAGTTGTTTAAGATTTAATTAAATACCATAGGGTTTAACCGCGATTAATGATCATCTATACATTTTAATTACAAACCTTATTTATGGTAAAATTACCTAAGCGTCTGCCTTTTCCTACTTAAACCGCTAACCATTTTACATCTAACCATTCTGAATTATGTACATAATTTATAAGTATCAAATTCACAATCTTTCTATGATCAATCTAAATGGAAAGGAGGACAAATTGCCTCATTACACACGCCACCGCGCCGGGAAAATTCGGCTTCGAATTTTCAAAATACGTTTTAACCTAATTATAGCAAATAATTTAATCTATAAACGTATTGTATGTTCCCCTATTAGTAAGCCTAATCTTCAGCCTAAGTCTGTACACTAATCTTCCTAGAAATTTGTTTATTCGTTCAGATAACAGTAACTAATTTTCGCATAATTTTAACTAATTCTTCATCTATAACTAGACTACTAGTCTTTTAAGCTAGTAATTTGTTCGTTCATCAAAAACTATTCAATCTTCAAATAAGATAATTTATTTTTTCATGTCTTATTTTTGAAGTCTAATTATTTAATCAACATCAAACTATCTTTTTCCGCATAGGGCAACTTATTTCCACGTCTAAGACTAACTAATTCGTACACAAGGCAACTGTGCATTTTTAACATTATTTAGAACGATCATGTAATTGACTCTTTGCCAATTAAAAATAATATATAATTATAAATTTTAAAATATTCAAAAATTAATATGCAACATAATAAGCTTATAAAAAAATTATATATCGTGTATATTTATGTATACGACACGTGCCCCCGCTACCTTAATTGCAGACCCACGCAATTCAAAAATCAATCATCAATATCACACCAAATTTAATCTCCGTTAAAATGTAAAATGCTAATCTTAGTTTCTAGCACTTGTATGCTATCACATTCCAGTAACGCTTCTATCCCATAAACCTAAATAAAGCATTAAAACTAAAAGCCTGAAAGCATTGTAAATCACTTGTATAACATCATAAATGCAATAGTAAGAACATGCTATTATCCTTTAAAATGGAAATGGCACTTATTATCACTATTCCGACTATAGTGATTATCACTATTATCACTATCACTATTCCGTTAAAGAATGTAATCCAAGTATGGGCGGAAAGCAAACACATCATCAGTGCTAATCAGTTCGGTTTTAGAAGTTCGTTCAACAAATAGCTAATTTACACAACATTATAGAAGCATCTAGGAAAAGAGGGAAGACTGTCCTTACTACGCTACTTGATGTCGAAAAGGTGAGAAGGATTAATACAGAAACTATTACAAGTCCAATGCCCTCCATCAACAACAAGAGTGATAACATCTAGAAGACATCAAATTTGCATGTAAAATAAATAATAAAAAATCGCAATATAAAGATGTAGAAGAAGGCCTTCCGCAGGGATCTCCGATTTCGCCAATCCTGTTTAATATATACGTGCACAACATGCCCAAAAACAATGCAAAACAATGCTAGTCTGCTCCAATTTGCTGATGACAGCCCTCCTGTTACACATCATTTAGGTATCTATCACGATCGTAAAGAAAACAAGGAATAAATGCTTGCAGAAACTTCAGGAATGGAAAATTAAAATTAATGATTCGAAAACAAAAGTAATTGAATTTAAAAAAAAGAATGACAGCGGTGAGATCCGGTTTAATAATAAAATAATCAAGATCAAAGCATCGGAAACATACTAAAAAAAGAAAAGATGTTATTTGCAGAAATACTCAGAAACTATATTAGTATTAATTCCAAGCTGTCCATGCAAAGTAGGATGATAATTTTGAACGGTGCACTTATTCCGTGCCTTATGCACGGTTCAGAAATCTGAGCAAAAGAACCGGATAAGTCCTAAGAAATTATAACTATAGCCCATAACAAGCTTCTATTGGTTGATGCATCGGTTGTGGTTCACAAGGAATGCAGAACTAAGGGAAGAGCTAAAAGCTAGGGATTTGGTGCAAGTAGAAAATCTGATTCGACGTCTCTCGGAGTATCCTGACCTAAACGTCGCAAATTTAGCTGATGTAATAACATATTGAAAAGTATCAATCAATCAAGCCCTTATTCCGTGCCTTATGTACGGTTCTGAAATCTGAGCAAAAGGACCGGATAAGTTATAACTATAGCCCATAACAAGCTTCTACGAAATTCGGTTGATGCACCGTGGTTCACAAAGAATGCAGAACAAAGGGAAGAGCTAAAAGTTAGGGATTTGGTCCAAGTAGAAAATCTAATTCGACGTCTCTCGGAGCATCCTGACCTCAACGTCGCAAATTTAGGTGATGTAATAGCATATTGAAAAGTGTCAATCAATCGTGCCAATCCAAAATGCGAAACTTGAAAGGAAACCACGCATCCGGAAAGCCCTTTTAATTTGCCGGATTGAAGAAGATCCCATTTATAGGTCAAGAAGCCTGAAATTTGGTAATAAGGGAAAATTTACTATCACACATCCGGCATCAGTTCTGAAATCAATCACAGTAAGCAAGTTAGATTTCCTTTAAAATAGAAGAGATGATAGCGGAGAAGAGATGGCAAGTGTCAGAGAGAAAATATTAATTTTAACAATAATTAAAAAATAAAACTTCTGGGACTTTGATATCCCTGGATATCATTGGTTTACGCTAAAATCTTGACGGAGTTGATGTACTGTTTACTAGTAGATTGTTTACACGCGTACATCAACATGTAGACTTGACTCACGTCAGAACACTAATTGTGATCCAATCTATTACTCAAACTGACAAGAACAGTCAGTAATATTATAAAGCATTAATTCTGGTTCCCACACATATATATTATTCATCTACCCACCGTAAATGGATATCACGATAAGCTAACTGCACTTCTCTACCTAAACCAACAGAACTAAAAACTAGTCTTTGAATCTCTTTACACAACACATCAGAAGAAAAGAACTTATTATATACTAAATCTTGTCCGAGCAAGTATATAAAAAAGAGATAGTAGAAACAAAAACGTATTCGAAGAGCCTCCATAAATAGTGACCTGAACTATAAATAAAATCGATTGGTGACATGGTACTCGATTAAGGGACATGTTAAATTTTTTTTTCCAAACCATTATTTATTTATACATAGATATAAAGTTCATAGAAGGATTATGCATCGAATTCTCAGATGAAATTCTATAAAAAAAAAACAATCATTAGTATTTGTAATTTTAATTAAAAAAATCCTTTACAGCTCCATCGGAAATTAACGAAACCAATGACAACAAAATCTGTCAACAAAAATATTTAAAAAGCTAGAGGTCTAGAAATTTGGAAAAAAGCTGAAAATTTGGTACATTTAATTATAATGTTTCGAAATAAATTTCCAATAACCATATTTTATTCTAAGAAATCATACAACTGAGTAACTTGAATCAAAAATTTTCCAGCCACCACTGCATACATCTCATATTAAGTTTCTCCAAAAACGTTTAATTGACTTTAATTGCGAAACATTTAAAACATTTCTGGTCTTTTCTATGAATGATATGAAATTCTCTCATGTACGTGAACACAATCTGCCTGGCACAATGTGCCGTAGCCAGTCGTGTGAAAACACAACACAAATGCTAATTTTTAATAAACTCTATCAGTGATGGCAGTAATTGTAATTATGAATTACTTTAAAGCATTTTAATGATGGTATTGTAATGAATTAAAAACAAAGTCACCAAAACAATGTTCATTCCACAATCAATGATTTATGAAATGGTAGCGCTATCCGCAATTCGAAGCCACTAAGCTTCCTTATTCAAGCGAGACAATTCAAGTAGTATCATTATAAGTAACATCTTAAATGATGAGCACATTATGGTAGGATGTATCGTCGAACATATAGTCGAACATACTGCAGTAATTTGGAGTTCCATTTTAATTAATTAGATTCAAGTATTCCACCTCCAAAACAATTTTTATTCCAACAAGGATTTATGAAATAATAGCGCTATCCGGATTTCGAAGCCTCTAAGCTTCCTTATTTAAGCGAGACAATTCAAGAAGTGTCTTTATTAGAAACTTGGTAAATGATGAGCATATTATAGTAGGATGTACCGTCGAAAATACAGTTGAAGTGTTGCAATAATTTGGAGAATCCATTTTAATGAATTAAAACAAAGTATTCCACCTCTAAAAAGTAATTGTCCCAACACTGAACTGTATTAATCTGGATGTTTTGGATTCAAATATACGCCAGATGGATAAGTATGGAGTCAGAGAATGACCACGTGATGAAATTGAAAGCCACACTAACAATTTAGAATTGATCTTTCTATAACGGTTAAATATTAGAGCAGAATCAATGTGTTTTCTATTTGAACTAGAAGCAATACGATTTATTGCAAAAGAGAGAAGAGACTCATCAACAACGATCTTCAAATCATTTGGTGGCGAAACTTCGTAACTTCGATTTTTCAATTCGATATTTTCTTCGCAACTTTCTTAAATTGACCCCTAATGTTTCATGTGTATCATTAGCTAAAGCTTCCATCTCCTTTTGTGGCCATTTTTCTCGTGATTTTATCTGCTATCAACTTGCGATTCGATTGTCTTTTATCAATTGGGCCTTATCTTCCCGGATTCTACTCATCTGCAAATATCGTACAGTGTTTGGTTATTTCCATTCCATTGACATAAAAATTAGCAACTCTATAGCGTGGTTCATTTTCATTTCTACAAAATGATCTGAAAGAACCAAGAGACTGATCGAAACTGAACTTATATTGTAACGTAGCCTAACTACTGTCAAACTGCAAATAACAATAAAAATAAAAACATACTTATATATAAACGTCTAGCTTTGTCCGCCTGTCTGTCTGTCTGTCCGTCCATCTGTCTGGAACGCTTTTGATACTTGTATATAAACGTCTAGCTTTGTGATGAGGAGTAGTATTCTGATTTGTCTGAACAACGACATGATCGAAGAGAATTTATTATTTTTATTTATGTTCATTGTGATTTTTCTTGTGCCATTTAATATGTGAAATTAAATGTCAAATTTTGAAATTACATTTAAATAAAATATGACCTGTTAATGGATAGTCGTGTTACGACGGGTTATCATCTAGTTTACAATAAACGGCTACTAGAAAAATAAAAAAAGAATAAAAAATGTACAGATTTTTCTCCCCACACTCTTAAATATAATCAAAACTGTGAAATTCTAATTTCATATCACTTGCAGTTTCGAAAATTGAAAAACTTAAAATAATTGAGGACGTAAATGTAAACAAATGCATTCAAACATCACACTCAAATGTAATATATCAAAGTTTGAAGAGAACATTTTGTATCTGTTGTGTCAATTATTCTAACATTTTGATGGCCACCTTTTACGAAAGGTGGTCAAGGATTGCTGTTAGTTGATCTACAATCAGATTTGACTTAGTTGATTGATCCGGAATATTGTAATTCTATCTGATGATGCCCATTGCGAAACTGGTAGCATAATAATAAAAATACAATAACGAGGTACAATTTTAATCTAACAATTACCTCCATTCCCAGGGTTACATCTCCAATCCTTGATATGTCATTATTAAATGTACAACCTTTGAAATACGAATATGCTCTTAAATCAAATGTGAAAAAGGCAGTGTGGAAATTGGTGCCTAAAGTTACTTCGCAACACAATTTTCATCAAAGAAATTTGCATCGCAGGCGTCAATTGTTCTAGCATTCTTTTTTTGACCACTATTTAAACGGATTAGATTACACTCCCAATTTTTGATGCATCTCTCATATGTTGCACAAACCTAATGTGAAACCTAGGTGATGAATGTTTAAGTTTTGTTGGTAATATTTTTATCAGCAAGAAATTTGGTATCAGCGGCGAAAATTAGTCTTTTATCACAACTTTCTGAAAAGGTTTAATCCCAAAGTTTCATTCCATTCAAGAAAGTATAAGTTTTCAAATATGCCATTAACACGAATGTGAAAAAAACAATCTGGTTATGAAAGCATAGTTTTTAGCAACTTATGATTTGTTATACTGAATTCATAACCTTTCATATGCCCTATAAGCGGAATGTGAAAATTAGGCGTTATGATGAATATGTTAATCAAGAAAAATTTGGTTTCACTGGCGTATATCAATCTAAAGTTTTTGAGAGGGTTACATCCCCAATTTATGATATATCATTGGAGCAATTATAACCTTTCAAATAAGCCCTTCAATCGAATGTGAAAAATGGGTAGTGAGATGATTAATGCATAATGTTTCTCAGCAATATTTTCATCAAGAACTTTTGTATGCATGGTGTTAACTGATCTAACATTTTTTACCACTGTTTTGTGACCACTATTTAAAAGACCTTTTAGAGCACTATTTAATCGGATTAAATGAAATAAAACTTAAACGTTATGGTGATGAATGTTTAAAGTTTGTTGGAAATATTTTTACGAAGAAAAAAATTATTTCCGTTGCGTGTATTAATTTAATATTTTTTGGCAACTTTCTGAAAAGGTTAGATTAGATCCCCAATATCATTGAAAAAAGTAAAACACTTCAAATATGCCCGTAACTGTATCTGAAAAAATGGGTAGTATGATGATTAATGCATACATTTTCTTAGCAATATTTTTATCAACAGGAAATTTGTATCTGTCGTGTCAACAGTTTGTAACATTTTTTTTACCACTTTTTGAAAGAATTACATTCACAATTTTTGATATATCATACCTGAATTAATACATTTAAATGCCTTTACAAACCGAATTTGAATCAAGGCATAAGGTGATGAAGGTTTAAAAGTTTGTTCGCAACATTTTTATTATTAAAAATGTTTACACCTGTGGCGTCTATTAGCCCAGGATTTTTTGGGCAACTTTTTGAAAGAGTTACATCCCTAAGTTTTGATATATTATTGAAAAAAGTATAACCTTTCAAATATGCCCTTAAAGCGAACGTCTAAATGGCTAGCGTGATGATTAATACATAAAGTTTCTTAGTAATATTATTATCAACAACAAATTTTGTAGCCGTGGTGTTAACTGATATAACATTTATTTGACTTGTCTGAAAGTATTACGTTCACAATTTTTATTAGATCATACTTGAATGAAAATTCTTTCATATAGATTCAAAAACCAAATGTGTAAACTAGGCAAAAACATGATGAATGTTTAAAGTTTGTTCGCAACATTTTTATCAACAAAAATGTTTGTTTCCGTGCCGTCTATTAGTCCAACACTTTTTTGACACGTTTTTAAAAGGATTACATCCCCGATTCTTGAAACATCATTCAATAAAGTATAACCCTTAAAAATGCTCCTAAACTAAATATGAAAAAAGGGCAGTGTGGTGATTAATGCATAGTTCCTTAACAACATTTTTATCAGCAAGAAATTTTGTATCTGTGGTGTTAACTGATTAACATTTTTTGGACAGTTTTTTGAAAGCATTTAATCTACAATTTTTCATATATCATACCTGAATGAATAACATTTCATATACGCCCTGAAGCCTAATATAAAATCTGGGCAACAAGCTAATGAAAGTTTCATGTTTGTTCGCAACATTTTTATCAACAAAAAATTGTGTATTCGTGAGGTATATTAGTCCAACATCTTTTGGCAACTTTTTGTAAGGGTTACATCTCCATTTTTTGATGCATCATTAAAGAAACTATAACCTTTCAAATATGCCCTTAAACCTGATCTGAAAAAAGAGCAATGCGGTCCTGAAAGCATAAAGTTTTTTTGGCAAATTTGAATCCAGAAAGAATTTTTGATATAGAGGTGTAAATTGTTTTAACAATTTTTTGGTCACTTTTTTGTCAGGACCATCTGCCCAATTCTTGATATGTCATACTGAATGCATAATCTTTCATATATCCCATAAACCGAATGTGAAACTAGGAGTTATGGTGATGAATGTTTAACTTTGTTGGAAACTTAACATTTTTTGACACGTTCTTGAAAGAGTAACATCCCCAATTTTTAATATATCATTGAAGAAAGTATAACACTTCAAATATGCCATTAACTGAATGTGAAAAATGGGTAGTGTGATGATTAATGCATATAGTTTCTTAGCAATATTTTTATCAACAGGAAATTTGTATCACTGGTGTCAACTGTTTGTAACATTTCTTTGGCCACTTTTTTGAAAGGATTACATTCACAATTGTTGATATATCATACCTGAATGAGTAACATTGCATATACGCTCAGAAGTCAAATGTCATCATCATCTGGGCAATAAGATGATGAAAGTTTAAAGTTTGTTCGCAATATTTTTATCAACAAAAAATTTTATATTCGTGACGTCTATTAGTCCAACATTTCTTTGACAAGTTTTTGAAAGGGTTACATCTTCAAGTTTTGATACATCATTCAAGAAAGTATAACCTTTCAAATATGCCCCTAAACCAGATGTAAAAAAAGATCAGTGTGGTGATTAATGCAAAACGTATCTTAGCATCATTTTTATCAAGAAAAAATGTTGTATCCCTGGTGTCAATTATTCAACATTTTACATAAAATCTTACATATACTCCTAAACTGAATGTGAAAATTCGGCGATATACTGATAAATGCTATTGCCAATATTTTTATCAACAAGAAATTTTCTATCCGTGGCGTCAATGATTCTATCATTTTTTGACAACATTTTAAATGGATTACACTCCCAATCTCTGATTGGGAACTGATGTTATTCACGAATGTATTCTCTTTCAAATATGCCCTTAAACTCAATATAAAAAAGAAAAATTTTCTTGGCTATATTTTTATTAACAAACATACATCAAGTGTTCTAAGATTTATTCACAACGTTTTTAGGAGGAGAACATTCCCAATTTATTAAGTGAAACTTTCATATAGGCTATGGAGTTGAATAGTAAAATTTTTGGTATGATGGCAATATTTTTATCAGCAGAAGTATTGTATCCGTGGACTACTCATTGAAAGAGTTTTATCTTCAATTTTTGATATGTTTTTTATTAGCTTTCACTTATGCCCACATTTTTTTAAAGAAAAGTAAGCGGCATGGTTGACGTCAATGCGGAAAAAAGTTAATTTCATAACTGATGTTTTTTTTTAAATAAATTCTTATAAATTTATAATAATTTATTGATGCTCATTTGCTTTTAACGTAGATACTCTATATTTTATGAATTCTATTTTTATCTTTATTGCTGAATTTAGTACTAACTTCACGCCACCCTGTCCTTAATTATTATCTTCCACATTTAATTATAATGAGTATATTCGCCGGTATTTATTTAAGTATCCACTCCATACATAAACACAAAAAACAGATAAAAAATTTAATAATTCTTTCGAATATTACTAAATATACTAAAGCGCATAGCAATCAAACTAATTACAGACAATTTATATTCATTGCAAAAACGTGTCACTTCTATATGTCACATAAAGTTATGTACACATATATATGCTCGAATATATCATTGCGGGTTATAAATAGAGTTTCGTTTGAATCATAAGAATTAATATGTATAAGACCCGAAAAGATAATTATTAAACTATTTAAATGATCTTTGATTCGTCAGAGTCATTGCCTTATCACTTTTATTGATAAATGTATAAACTCTTCACAGAAATACAGAAATAGATTATGTATGCACACATTATATTATATTTTCTATTGTATAAGAATGAAGAAAAAAATGTGTATGTAGATATTTAAGAAGGAATGTGAAGCTAATTTGTATATTATTAGAAGGGCTTAGTTAGTTCGTAGGAGTTAAGTCGGTCAAAAGTATTAACTAGTAGTTACCAAAAATATTAATATACTTATAAAATTCATTGACGGGTCCACCATCCGAACTCTCATGTACGGGAATTCAGAAGTTTAACTAACACCTCCACCAGTATCACCACCGCCATAGTTCACCCACCTTGAAATGAAATGTTCCTCAAGGTTAAATTTCATCGAACATTACTCCGTTCGTCTTTTTTGTGCAATTTGATGCAAAAAAATTAAGAAAAACATATGGGAGTAGTTTTAGAAGAAAAAAAAAATGGTCAACCTAAGTTAAAGCAGCCTGTACCTAAGCTAGTAAAAAGTGTTAAATAAAATCGAAAGAGCTTTAAGTAGGCTACACAATAAAATAGAGAACGAGCCTTCTATGTTCCTCAGCTTGTTATCGGTTAATTAATTTAATATAGATTAATCAAATAAATTAAATTCGTTGAAAGCTTTCCCGCTAAGAAGAGAACGAATAACAAAACGCCCGCATGCAGTTTACGAAATAAAAAAATTTATTAATCTCAAGCATCGTTTGTTTTCTTCAAGAAAATTGAAAAGTTGTTTTTTGTTTTTTCAACCTTCGAGAATGGGAAGGAAAATATTTTATAATTTCAATGGTTCTAACTGCCATTTCTTATGAGACTTGCTCCTGCAACTTCTAGGAATTTAGCTAGAAAAGCTTCTAGAGTTTTCGTTTTCGGAGAATTTTCAGTAAGCCGTTACGATTTTGACATTTATTATTTCAACTGTCCTAATTCTACGTTTTAATTCCCCATTTTCTAAGAATTTTGGTGGTAGATTGTTTCGATTCGATGTTTCCCGAGATTTTGGTCACGCAGATCCCCACCATGTAAACGATACACGAGGAGTGTATCCCTTCACCAAAATTCGATTATAAAAGACCAGTCAAATATCGACTTCACGTAACAGAAATGGAAACAGTAGTAATTACAACAAAGATCCTTGGAGAAATGCTAACTCTGGCAGCATGCTACGTTCCCCTAAAAAAGGTACCGTTAGAAGCAGATGTTGAGGAAATTTTCAAACACGGCCCATGCAATTTAAGAGGCGACCTAAATGCAAAACACCTAACATGGAATTGCAGAAGCAGGAACAAGTCAGGAAAAGAACTCTTCGGAATACCACAATACAAAACTACAAGCTCCTGTAGATGCCACATCAATTTCCACAGACAAGAAAAGGTACCACGAAATAATAAGACTTATTCATCACACACTACATGCAAAAACAGCTGCAGGTGCAAACAAAATTCGAGCTCGTCAGACCATTTTTCAGTGATGAGCGAAGTTGGAAAATTTCAAGCAACAAAAACTTGAACTGGCTAAGATAATCATATAAAATGTCAACAATTGGGACCTCAACAAGCAGGCAATGGAACTCCTGGCAGAAAAAATTAAACAAAAAAAATACGCAAAAACAAGACATCCACACGTCAAAAAACGCAATAAAAATTAGAGTGGATAAAATGTTAGAATTAACCACAGAAAAAATGAGCAACTGTGATGGAAATCTATGGAAAATTCACAAGTATCTGAAGAGCAATGCCACTTACACCAATTACACACACGCAGCTTTCTATTCGACGATCAGGAGAAAGCAAGCGAAACATCAAGGCAACTAAAACAGCAATTTATAAACAATCTGAAACTACAAAAGCGGTGGACCACTCAGTAACAAGTGCGAAAAATGCAAACTTGGAAGAAACACAAATATTTAAAAAAGAAGATCTTGCAAACGCTTTAAAAATGCTTAACCCAAGAAAAGTTCCAGGGCTAGACAAGATTCCGCACCAAGCACTAAAGCTTCTGCCAGAAGAAGCTATCAGCCAAATATTCAACATTCAATGCTTCATATTCAACATTCAGCCAAATATTCAATGCTACAGTTCGAACAGACTACTATCCGGTAAAATGGAAAATGGCACACATTATCACCATTCTGAAAAAAGATAAAGATCCGTCATTCATAAGTAATAGAAGACCAGTTCGGCTTTAGGAGTTCGGTGGCAGCAGTACAGCAAGTAGCCAATTTTGACAATATCATCGAAACAGCAAGAAAAAGAGAATGAGCAGTTTTATGATTTTCTGACATCGAACATTTTCTGATTTTTGACAGATTCCGTGTTATCCGAGTTTTCGATTATCCGGTCGACATTACCTCGGATAATCGAGGCTCCACTGTTTAACTATTTTTATGTAAGGCTAGGAACGCAAATAGACAAATACTTCCGTTACACCTAGAGCTGAGCTGATGCTGACGAAGAGCTGATGCCTAGAGCTGATGAAGTCTTGCAACAAACTGTTTTATACAATTTAGTAGTAATTAGTGCTGAAGGTACCACATTCATAAAAAAAATCTTTCAATATTAAATAAAAATCAGTTTGTTATGCGTTAAAATATCACATAGTCGTGTCTCCAAATTTTAGTAATAGGGATTTATTGCATAGAGGAAAATCTTATAATCTTCTTACAAACCGAACTACATAGCTATGGAAAAAAGAAACAGTTGAAACTGTAAAAGATCCCAAAATAAATTTTTATACAGCGAATTGATAATGATTCAACATATGTTGCCAGATGTGAAAAAGTTTATGAGCGTAAGTGATGGCCAAACACATGTCTATTTATTTGCACGAGATGAACTTTTAATGTAAATAGAACAATACGATGGTGGTGGAAAATAGAACAGTTATGGTGATAATCACAAAGTTTTAGGATTAAAAAAGTGCGACTGTCATCTGTAAAATACGTAATTACATAGTAAAATAATTAATTCTTTAATTTGAAGTTTGTGCCAATGTTTGGGAGTAGCAAATAAGTGATGTAAGTCTAAAAATTGTATTGTAGTAAGACCGATTACATTTATATAGTACCGGTCGCATCAGCGCCCACTCTAGGGATGGGCAATCCGGGTGCCAAAATTTGAGTGCGGCATTTTGAGAAAAATATTGATGTGTTAAATACGCAATTAATAGAACATTTCATATATCGATTTTTTCGTTCGCCAAAAATTTACAGTGCGTAGCGTATTTATATTATTTATGTCTAAAAGCTAAAAATATTTACACTATTAACGAAAAATTTACGTAGAATTTGTAAAGGATGCTGCATGAACATGCAATATACTTCTCTAAACAGAATAGCATTAACATACGAGCAGAGCGCTGCTTCAACTTATGTTTGAACAGATAAAGATTATAAAGGAGCGGTTTCATTACACAACAGTATTATTCATTACGTCGATATTGCATGTGGAAGTTCATAAAATTTACTACAGTGCGATTTCTTAACTTTTAAAGGTAAGTACATCTATTCGTAAGTTGTTTAGTTTGATAGATACTAGTTTATCGTAAATCGATTATCGAATCGAAGCAATGAAAGCGTTTTTAAATAAAATAAATATAATTTTTATCCAAAAAGGCTCAATATTGATTCAAGAAAATGTATAAAATTTAAATGTATTTTATAGGTATAAATATTTATTAAAGTAAATTATGAAATCAATATTTCTTATTTGTTACGAAAAAATGTCTCGAAAAAATGTTTACCCCGTTCGAGATTAGAACTCGAACCCGGACCTCTCGATTGCCGGTCGATTGCTCTTCCAATTGAGCTAACGGCCACTTATTCAAAGACACAAATAATTTTTAATATGTATTTGTTTTCCGTATCTATTAAGACAGGCAACTTATATATCAGGATTTGTTTCGGCCACCTATTTGCTATCGTCGATCGATTTATTCGTTATCGGATAGATGGAGCGTCCTGGATGTTTGTATTAATTTCTTTTCCGCTTCGCTGACGGTCGCATGTTTAATTGAATATTTGATGTTTCATGGCATTATTTAATAGAGTAAATTATGAAATTGAAATTTTTTTTTACTTGTTCGAAGACAAAAATAATTTTCAATATGTATTTGTTTTCCGTTTCGAGTCCCAGAAGGGATAAACATTTTTTCGAGACACAAGTAACAACAAATATTAATTTCATATAAAGACATATGTATATTGTATTTACTGTTTCGCAGTAAGACGAATTTTTATAAGTGGGTGTTAATTCGGAAATGAATTGTAACATATATAAGAGACTAGAAAAAATTTCCGATGAACCGCGGGTGGATGTCCATTCCTGCTATCAGGTATTAAGCTTTATCAACACCCATATTTGACAGAACGTCACTGCATGTGTGTAAATGAATACACACTAACTCTGTTCTGAACCTATCTCATCGGGTAGAAATTATTATATTAAATCTTACCGTTCAGAACAGAGTTAGTGTGTATTCAGGTACACACATGCAGTGACGTTCTGTCAAATATGGGTGTTGATAAAGCTTAATACCTGATAGCAGAAATGGCCATCCACCTGCGGTTCATCGGAAATTTTTTCTAATCTCTCATATATGTTACACGTCGTTTTCGAATTAATACCTATTCACTTATGAAAATTCGTACTAAACTATACATACTATACTAAATACTATACATATAATATCTTCATATATATCGTGTTAATACGTACTCTAATACTGAGATGCGCCACTTGTGCAAGGGTTAGAACTTTGATTGTTAAAGTCCCTTTTCTATTAAGATCACTGCAGAGGCGACTTTGGTCATCTTTAGGATGGTCCGGTGTGCTTTGATTGTTAAAGTCCCTCGCTTCATTGGTACATCATGGCTCATCTTAATTTGAAAAAGGGGTTAATTCATTCAAAAACTACATAACACTACATTAATTAGGTAGCGTTCATTTTTTGGATTCGTCTTGTAGAAGCGAATCGTTAAATTAGATCTAGTTTAGGAATTATTTCAATTTAATTAAAAACATATCGCATATGTCGACCAACAAACGTGTAACATATATAGAAGATTTGATATAATAATTTCTAACTGATGAGATAGGTTCAGAACAGAGTTAATTTGTATTCAGTTACACACATGCAGTGACCTCCTGTCAAATATGGGTGTTGATAAAGCTTAATTACCTGATAGCAGAAATGGTCATTCATCCGCGGTTCATCGGAAATTTTTTCTCTCATATATGTTACAAGTCATTTTCGAATTAACACCTATCACTTATATTAATTTCATAATTTGCTCTATTAAATATTGCCAACGTGGAGGTTTAACCATGAAAATCTGCTTACCAGTCAGTGGCGTAACTACAGGGTGGCAAGTCGGCAAAATGCCACGGGCCCCCAGCCGGAAGGGGCCCCCGGTCAGAAGAGAATCCCAACTCCCAACATTTATTATTTATTATGCATGTTTAGTAAAAAAAAGTTTTGTCTGATTTATTTTTGTTACCTACTTAGTT
>WYDF02278173.1:0-17380 GCA_009867245.2 Adranes taylori | reverse complement strand
GGACGGGAGTCATAGATGTGGTGAATATATATCATAAAAGTAAAGAAAAAAGAATCAAATCTATTTAAAAATGTGTTAATTAAATTAAGAAAAATCGACGTTAAAAAATTGTCATAAAATTAATCTGATAAACTAAAAAAATATTATTTATTAATTTTTTTATTAATGTAAAATGTAATAGCCTTATTATTTTATTTTATTTGCGAAATTTCTTGGCGTAAATAACTATATAATGTATACGAATTATCTGTGCTTATTCAATAGTTTTTAAATAAATTATCTTATCTTAATTCTTGTTTATATATTAAATAAAATTTACAATAAGCTTGTTACTATTCAAATCTCAAAATAACATTAATAAATTACTCACCAATATCCGAAATATCAACGTCAAAACCTTTTAGTTGAACAGTCTGTGTTTCCCACACAACTTCCTCGCACGTTGAATGCTCATAACCAATCGAAACTTTTGCTGTCGCAATACCATACACCTTCTGTTTATAAACGTTGCGTTTATTCCATGCAAATGTATGTTCTAATCGCGGATCAGCTTCATAAGTACGCCAATGCAGTGAGCCTTCAATTTCAACTCTTACATGGACATGTGTTAATGTCGTTGGAATGAAATCACCCGTTAAACGCATGAAAATTGTACTAGAATCGATAGAAATTTATTATAGTATAATCACGATTATTTGGGCATTTTCAAAATAAACATATTAAAATCTGTAAACCAAAATGTATAAATGCATTCGGAATAAAAGTCATTTACATGTTCCGAATGCGATTATAAGATTATGCAGAAGAGTAGTCTCAAACTCTACAAACGAATACATTTAGAAGACATGTCATATAAGTGTTCAGAATGCGATTATGAAAGGCAAATTGAAATTCCTTCTATGCGAGGTTATAAATGAAAATTATACCTTAAATATCCTGTCGCCTGTGAACTATGGTACATCAAATGTAAATCGGAGCCCGGTATGGCAATAGCTTCCTGAACGATTTGTGTTTCGGCAAAAATTGCACTCTTCCCAGGTAAACCGCCCACCGCTTCCGGTAGCCATGTTCCGCTCGCAATCGGGAATAATCGTTGCGGATCGTGCGATGTACATGTTGGAGGCAACTCGCCTCCTACAGTGAATAGGGGTCGAAAAACGCCGGGAAAATTTAATGCTGGATTCCTACTTAGAAAACTAGAGAACAAAAAGGAATTGTGAAATATTTTATAATGATTTTTGTAGGAATTATTTTTACCTTTCATGCGAGTTGACTGGTGCATTATCATCTCTCGGTTGCATATGAACTGGTGGTAGAACGACTATTTGATTCCACGGAACGAAAACGGTTCTTGTCAATGGTTTAAAAGGAGATCTTTGAAATTGTAAGGTTACAGCACCTCCACCATTTACTAGCATATCGAACCTGAAGAAATATGCAATATTGAATATAGATGGCGCTGACAATAATACATCTTAGAATGTCTTCATAAAAAGATATATAATTTTAGATGTAAATTTCTCATGAGACAATCCCTAATTTCCTCGTCATACTCGATAGAATGTTCTCTAATTTCACATCTATTGTTTCAGATATGGGAGTTTCCAGTGATATATTCTCCAGTGATGTAGGAAGAAAATTAGAAAGGTGTAAGATTAACATAGGGCAATGGGAGGAGAAATATAAGAAAGAAGTGTTTGTAGTTGAAAATAATGGTATGTGTAATAGGGAGGAAGAAAGGGCAATGGAGAGGATGGAAAGGAGTGAGATGAAGGAAATAATGGTTGATGAGGCGAGGTCAGAGATAAAGAGATTGAAAAAGGATGTGCAGCTGGGTCAAATAAAATGCCAGGGTATGTATGGGAGTGTTTGGATGAAAACAGATTCTGTACGCAAGTCAGGAGAATTAATAAGATATGGATGGTCGAAGAGAAAGTACCCGATGAATGGAAACAACGTGACATTGTCCCAGGGTATAAGAGAGGAAAAAGAAGGGATGTCAATAGTTATAGGAGAGTGACTATAATGGATGGATTGTATAGGTTGTATGCGAGAAGGTTGAAGAAGAACTTAGAGCGAAAGGAATATTGTCGCACACCCAAAATGGTTCACTAGGGTGAAAGCTGACAACCTTGTCACTATAAACTATATAATGAATAGAGAGATTGGGAAAAAAGGTTATACATTCTATTTGTTGACCTTAAAGCTGCGTCTGACTGGATTGTAAGGGAAAGATTGTGGGAGAGAATGGAGAGGGTAGGGATGTCGAGAGGTATTGTAAGAATGATAAAAGGATTGTATGAGGGTATGAAAGTTTCCTACTAAGCGCTTGTCTGTTATATAATTGTCTGACCTAGAGGAGGTTTTGGAGAGGAGCCAAGCAGGTGGGTTGAACATTGGTAGGATAACGGTATGGTCTCTTTCATATGCAGACCACATAGTATGTACACCGAGGAGCAAATATGAGATGAAAGAAATGATAGGGAGGGTGAAAGGATATTTGGATAGAAGAGATATGGGAATGAATATGGAGAAAACGAAAGTAATAATATGCAGGAAGGGTGGGAGAGATAGTAGAAACCACTGCCGTCTTTACAATTTATGTGGTGCTGGGCACTTTTTATACTTGAGGCCCCATACAAATTAAAAGCATAACATTTTTGCCCCCCCCCCCTAAAGTGCGAGGCCCTTGGCCAGTGCCCATGCGTAAAGATGGCACTGGTAGAAATGAGATGTTTGGTATAGGAGGAAACGAAATTGAAAGAGTTAAAGTCTACAAGTATTTAGGTTTTACGTTGGCTCAAAACGGATCATTTGAGGAACATTTTGAGAACATAAAAGCAAGGGCGGTTGTTGAGAGTATGAGGATTGTGTGGGAAAAAGTTTGGTGAGTCAGTGAGAATGAGGATGTAGATGTTAGCGGTATGTGTGAATAATGTTCTGATGCACAAGGCGGAGGTATGGGCGGTGGAAGAAAGAGAGAATGCAAGTGGGAAGGTATTGATGAATGAATAGAGTAGGTTAGTTAGGGAAGTATACATGGAGGGAATGATGAAAGAAGATTATGAAAGATGTGAGAATGGTTCGATTAAGAGTAGAATGAAGGCGAATCAAAGGATCGGATGGTTAACTGGAAGATGGTATGAGAACATGATTGGAGGGAGTGATGCGGTGAATGAGATTATGGGAAGAATGAAAGACGTAGAAAGGCAACAGACTTATAGAATCATAGGTGAGAGTAGATATAATTGTACGTATATGAGGATAAAGGAACAGGAAGGAATGGCAAACTATCTATTATCAGGAATGAGAGTTGAAGATACAAGAATAATTGCTAAGTTTAGATGCGGGAACGAAGTGAGAGAGGAAATAAGAACGGGATGAATGACATAGATAGAATGTGTAGGATTTGTGGAATGAAACAGGAAAAGTTGAATTACTGGTTTAAGGAATGTGAGGGAACTAAATGGAGTGAAAGAAAAAGGGAAGTAGGGGAAAACCGGTGGATAGGTTTCACGCAGGAGGGTATGGGATTAGAAATAATGAAGAGAGTTAGGAGTGAGATACGAAAGAGAAATAAGGGATAAAAGGAACGAAAAGAAAAACAGTACGTGGATAAGGGAGAAATTGGGTTTTAGATGGAAGATGTAATAAGGAAAGGAAGGGGAGGTGGGGAAAGAGGAACTAGAGTGAAGATATATGGAAAAAGAAGCGAGGTAAGGGGTAAACTGAACTAGAGAAGGTTAAAAAGTGCCGGATAGCCTTTCTTTCATCTAGAGGGAATACCGGGGATCGATTAATTATTATAATTTGAGATTTTTGGAATAAGTTTGAATTTTATTTTATTTTTGGTTAATTTATATTTAGTTGTGTTATATATAGAGTTGTATAAATGTATTTGCCAATAAAGATTATCTAACTATCTACCTATATAGTATTGTAGTACACTGTAGTATTGTACTATAATATTGTATTGTATTTGTACTGTATTGTAAAATAATTTGGACTGTATTATACTATAAAGTTCACTATAACTTGTACTGTATTGTACTATAAAAACACTTATCTTGTGTTTCTAGTATAAGAAATTGGAAAAATATTTATTTCGGTCTTTACCACTTTTAGAAGATTGTAAGTGTAGTTTCAAATAAATTTTTCGTGGCATCTTCGGACACATCTTAGATACAGAAGCTGATATGAAGAATAAAGGTATGCCAAAGAATTTAAATTTACAAAATATTCTAAAGATTGTTTTTGATGCAATGTATTTGTTGTTTCTAGGTATATATTTGTTGGAATACAGAAAATTAGGACTATTTATATTCGGATATGACAAAGTCCAGTCTGCGCTTTGAACTGATTGACGAGTTGTCTAATGTGAGATTGCAGAGGGATTTTTGTGGTTTCTTTGGATAATTTACTGAGAATTAACATTTTGAGAATCATTGGTAGATCCTTTGCGCTACGCAAGCCTTTAATTTTTAGTTGTAATTTTCGTTTAAAAGGATATTTGACGAATAGAAGTTTTTTTCTCCTATACAATACTAAGAAAAACATACCATAATAACTTGTACTGTATTGTACTATAAAATAACTTGTATGTACTTGTATTGTACTGTACTATAATGTATTAAATTGTACTAATAATATTGTTGTACGAATTGTATTGTACTAATATTATTATAATATGGTATTGTATTGTATTTGTACTGTATTGTAAAATAATTTGGACTGTATTATACTATAAAGTCCATTATAACTTGTACTGTATTGTACTATAAAATACTTTTCTTGTTTTTACCGTACAAGAAAAATGTATGTTTCTTGTACTATAAAAATAAACTTTCTATAGTACAAGAAGTTGGAATAATATTAACTTCGTTATTTACTACTTATAGAACATTGTAGGTGTAGTTTCAAATTTCTCGTGGCATCTTCGGATATATGTCAGACACAAAAGCTGATTTAATGTCTGATATGAAGAATATCAGGCATTCAGGAATATCAGGAACCTCCATAATCTTTAAACTCATATTCACTGACTCACCAAAATCTCTGTTCCCATACTCATCTCATTCGTTCTATCACAGCTTTAGCTTTTACCATCATTATCCCCATATGCTCTTTGCCTGTCGTTGTAGTTCAACATGTATCCTTCTTTCCATATCCTTCTTTCTTCCTCTTTCTTTTTTGCCCTTCAATCACGCTCTTTAAAATATCTGTCCATCCGTTCATATATCTATCAACTTACTCATCTCTTCTATCTACTCTATTATTTGCCATGCACACAATATCATCAGCGTATCCAAGAGTCCAAATTTTCTCTCTATTTATCATTATCCCTCCCGATTGCCTCTTTCTCATTACTTCTTCTAAGTCAGCCAGGTATACATTAACAGACCTACTGACTGAAACCATCCTCCTACTTCTTCCCCTACCCTTGCTATTACTACACCTTCATCGCCGTTCCTAATCTATTTGTTAACTCCACTGCATCCATTCTATTTCACAATTTCATCCGATCTATTTTATAAAAACGCAGATTTTATGTCTATAAACAGCAAACAGAGCTTTCTCCCTAAACCCATTTTTTCCATTCTGTAATTGATTTTTACTATGTTATCCTCAGTGCGCTACTCCCAATGATTGCTGTCTGAGTTACTACTAACATATTTTTTTCTTTTAGCTCAATCCCTAATTTCCCCTGTTCACTATTCTAGCATATAATGTATAAATCTCATTCATTATTGTCACTTCCCTATAACCTTCATCATTCAATCCTCTTTTATATACTGGCACCACTTTCCCTTGTTTCCTCTCAACTGGCCCATTCTCTTCCATGATGTGGACTCTTCCAGTCCACATCTCATTTGCATCCTTTGCCAACGCAGTTGGCCTTTCTCTTCCAGACACTTACATACCTCTACTGGCACTCCATCAGAATCCACTGCATTTCCTATATTTTTCACTTCGTCCAAGCTTATATTGACATTTATATCTCTTTCTGCAATTTCTCCTTTTTTTCTTATCTCCATCAACCCTATCTCTTTCTTTCAACTCAAGTCTATACTTTTTTTCATTCAACCAAAGTTATCGCATGAGAAAATCTTCTCACTCCAGTTACTCCCTTTGTGCATAAATATTTCCATAGTTCTCCTTCTCTTCTCCTTCACTCCATTGCAACCAATTAGCTCCCATTATCAACTTCAGTTCCTTAACCAAAATATATAGTAAAATAAATATTTACTCACATTTGCACATCAGCCATTATTTTCCCAAAGACAGAATGAGCAAAGAAGATACGCCTACTCAAGTTAAACTTTTTATAGTGCTCTTGTCAACTATTATTAAAATTCTGTCCTTTGGTCTACTGAATTTTTGCCTTTTCTCAACAATTCTCAACAATCTATTAAAACAATTGAACCTTGAAAATCAAATTAAAAGATTTAGAAAAAATGTTGAATGCAATTGAATCATATTGTCATCACCACAGGAGGTAGTATAAAACGGTCGATTTTCCTCGGTTCGAACTAATTTATTCGGCGCATTCACCATTCCGGTTACTTATTTGATAGAATGTATTAAATAAAATATTGCCGAATGCTTCGCGGTCGATTTACTTTTTATTTATTTCTTCTCTCGGTTTTTCCTCAATTTTCACTTTTTACTCAATTTGTTTTTACACTTTTTACTCAATTTGCTCAGGTTCATAGGCCGTCACATTCTAGTGGTCTTGCAAAGTTAAGTAGTTAACTCCCGAGTTCTTTAAAAAGTGGGTCGCGGCAATTTGGTGGAGGCGCCGGGTACGTGACAATATCATAAAAAAATAATTAAAATTCTAAAGTACTTACCACCCTCCTTGTCTAGTTAAAGTAAATCCAAATCGTGGCTCCTTATCAACTGAGACTCGTATGCCAACAATGCCAAGTCCTTGAGGTGTAACTACTTGACCCCTCATAACGGCCACTCGACTAAAATGATTAAAGACAAATATATTGACAATTGATGTTTAATATCGCTTAATTTTGTATTAAAAATTTATTAACCACAATTTTAAACAGATATAAACAAGTAATATTGCTTTTCTTAAATGAAATTATAAGAACCTTTTATTAATTTATTAGCTCCTGACGCTGCAGCCCCTGACTCTGCAGTGTGCAATAATGTCCAATTTTTCAATTGTTTTTAAACAAAACTTATAATATATTGATATATTCAAATGCATGTACAACTTTTGGCACCCTACATACGATTTCCTATGAAATTGATTATAAAACAACTTTATCTACTATACAACATAATTCAAGAAAATGATTTGAGAAAAGAAAGCAAAAAAAAAATCTCTCGAGTTCCCCTTTACATGCCCGAAATATTTTTTTGTGCAACTGGAACAAACTCCCAACTGTAAAAATAAAACATATAAATAATTTATGAGTAAATGACATTGTCATAAGATTTAAAACTCTTGAAATCCACTATTCAAAAATATTTCAAAACCTGATATTGGTCTGGAACATTATCCAAAATTTCTTAATCCTAATTAAAATTAAACGCAGTGACACTAAAAGTTATTCTTGGATTTCTAAATATTAGAAACGTACAGATTTTAAAATTTTTAAAAATTTCGACAATTAAAAAAAATTTAAATCGAAAACGTAGAAAATAGAAAATAGATTCACCAGAATTTTACACAATCTAACACTGTAGGGTTAATCCGTTTGCACATACGTCGACCTACCCTCATCGAAGACGTCATCATTCGAAACAGCCAATCACAGAGCAGCATTTTCGATTTGGTGACGCAAAGATTTGGTGACGTCATGGTTGAGGGCGGAGCTACGCATGCGCAGACGGATTAACCCTAGAATGCTATACTGCCTAAAACCACGGTAAACCATCCATTTTCCTCTATTTACATAATTTTTTAAAATTATTTTTTGCAAGCGAAATGTTTATTAAGACACATATTGTTTTACGTCATTTAATTTGTCCGTTACTAATAACATAGATTTTTAACTTGTGAGCATGAATAGTTTTATTCTGTTTAAGTTGATGATAATAAGCCCATATCACAATAATATACTGACTATTAAAAAAAGATAAAATAAAACTATTGAACGTTAATTAAATTTTAAAGAACGTTCAAATTAATTATCTTGACATAATTATTGAAAAAATTAATTTAAACTCATATTTTAAGATTATATTCACATTAAGTACAAAGCAACATTATTCGTTTATAAAATTTAAAAATATTAAATTATCATTCTATTAAATAATAACAAGCTTTTTATATTTTATTTAAAGAAAATATGCTTGTGCTTTAATTAATGTCAGAAACAAAATATGAAATTCTTTCGTAGATATACAAAAATGTTAAATTTCATTTCCTAAATTTTTTTTTTAATAAATGAAATTTTAAAATTTCATTAAAACATTTTTAGAATTTCAATTAAAACTTTCGTAAATTTTAAATTAAAAATTGAATAAAATTTAATTAATTAACAAAAATTAATTAAAAAATTTTATTCAAAAATTAAATAAAAAAATTTAATTAAAGAAAATTATAAAATTTTTTTATTTCATTTCCTAAAAAATTTTTAAATAAATTAAATTTTAAAATTTCATTAAAAATTTTTTTTTCGCAAACAATTTTTTATTAAACAATTAAAAATTTATGTTAACTTGAAAAAAATTAATTTAAAATATTTATTAAAAAATTAAATAAAATGTTATTTAAAAAATTAATATAAAAAAATTATTTAAGAAACTTTAATTTAAAGTAAATTTAATTAAAAAGATTAGTTTAAACAAATTTCAAAATTTTAAAAAAATTATAAAATAAAAAAATTAAAAAAAAAAATTTAAATTTCATTTTCTGTTTCATAATTGGTGCGTCTAACATATAAGAAAGCTTTTGCGCAAATTATATTAAAATATTGCAGTTCTGTATTTTTCCCCCTCTCTCTATTTATATAAAAGAATTATTTATAATAATGCATAAAAAATATTTCGTATATCAAATACAAAAATTTTATTTAAATAATTTCATAAACATTCTTTTACATAAATTGCAGATAATTTTAGAAACATATATTTTAATTATGAATCATGATTACTTTGTACTATTAATTAAACTTATTAAAAAATAATAGTATCAACTATAAATGGCGTAGCTCAATTTGCTACATCTGAAGGACATAAATTTGGAATTCGGTTTCAAACATGGACGGGCAGAAATCTAGAAATAATCAGCAGAATATAAAGCATCCTCTAAGTTCAAGTGCTCCAATAAATGTAAAGGAGTCCAAATAGAATAAGCATAATTGGATTGGGTTTTACAAAATTTGGGCCAACATTACCTAACAGAAGCCGTATCGATTATAGATAGTTAGATTATTCTCGATGTTATATTTTCTAGTACATTTCCCATCACGTTTGGAATATACGTTTAAAGAATTCGAAATCGGAAACGTAGTATAAACATAAACAAGTAAAGATTAAAGTACTTTAGCTTTGCCCAGAACTTTCACCACCATGAAATGTCTTCAGCTCCGTGTGCAATTATTGCTTTGTTACATTTTTCCTATCCTTCTCTATGGATGCGAAAGCTGGACATTCAAGCAGGAGATGGAAAAACGTATAGACGCATTCGAAATCGTATAAACTTCTAGCGAAGGATATTGCGCATCCCATGGGTAGCAAGATGGACAAACATCAAAGTCCTCAGTATGATAGACAAATCCATAAAGCGGATGGGAACTGTCAAGGAAAGGAAACTGCAATATATCGGAAACAGTAAGCGTGATGAAAAGTATGAGATCCTTCTACTGATCATCGAGATATGGGTCACCGTACCTTGCAGTACTTACGTTACATCAATTAACGGAGGACGAAGAAGATGGCAACCCAGTAGCAGCAGAAATTGTGAAAAGAGACTTCTACGTAGATGATGTCTAATCTCCTTTGTAAAATGTTGAACAAAGGAGGTTTTCATCACTGGAAATGGAGCAACAATAAAGAAGAAGTAGTTCAGGGAATTAAAGGACTCGCCGACAAAATTAATAACAGATAAAAATTGTAAAAAGTCACTACGAGTTTTATGGAAACCAAAAGAAGGCACATTCTAATTTTTGGTCTAGATTGAAGAATCAACCAAAATAAGGAAAGGGAAGATACTGTCTGATAAAGCAAAAATCTTCGACTGATTAGGATGGTTTGCGCCAGTGGTCATCACAGCAAAGCCAATGATACAAGAATTATGGTAATTAGAGAAACCATGAGATGAAGAAGTATACATCGGCATTGCAGAAATATGGCGAAAATATGCAAAAAGCCAACAGTAAAAAAAGCCCTTAAATAGCTCATGGGCAAAAGATCAAGGAAATGGCTCGGACGAACATCGACAGAGATCTTCAGGGGTGCAAAATAGCTAATTGGATTGCCAACCTCCTCGGACAGATGCCGCTATGAACAAAAAAAGGTTTGCCCAGGATATAAAGGGAATATCATTTTATTGCTAAGAAAATCGATGAGGCTACATTAGTACTGACTGGAGCATGAACAGACTGGAGCGGATAAGTGGTGTATACGGCTTAAACAAAAGCCCTATAAACTCAAGATAATGATCGTCGACAGGGAAGCCCTCAATCAGCCAGACACTAAGAAGATTGGAAACTATGAGCCAATTTATATATGTAGGCACCGTTGTAAATAATGAGGACAATTGCGAGCCGGAAATACGAAGACGGATCCACTTCGGTCGTAATGCTATGTCACAACTGGCGACACTTAAAGTCTGGCGAGATAAATCAATAACTAAGGAAATCAAAGTCAGTTTTGTTAACACTCTAGTATTCCCGGTGATGATGTATGCATTGGAAACTTGCGTACAAAAGATCGACACCGCGTGGAAGTGTTTGAGATATGGTGCTGGCGGTGCATGCTGCGCGTTGCGTGGACGACACGTAGGACAAACGCCTCAATTCTCATGGAAATTCAACCAAAACAGCAATTCTCCGCGCTAATCTACGGCAAGTTCTTGTCATTCTTTAGTCAAATATCGCGCAGCGCTTGATGATTCAGCGGAAGCCACATGGAAGGCGTCGTTGTGGTAGATCCCTTACACGCTGGATTGACTTGGTCGAAAAACTGTTTCATAGTCTAGTACGATTTAAATTATATTAACTAAATAACAAGTACCATCTCTCGCAGAATGTAAAGCACTATACACAAGGAACGACGCAGACATTACCGGCATTCAGATCTCTAGACTTTCAATGGAATTTCTGGTTGCTTACACATCAAAACATAGGCATTTATAACAATACGACCAGTTAGCGCCGTAGATAGCGCCCTTGAGTTCTAATATATTCATCCTGCAAGAAGCTGGTTCTAATTCCGGCCACGGAGATTTATAATTAAGACACACATTTCATGCAATCCAGTTCATTACAATTATTATAATATTATCTAAACAACAAACGCCATCGTACGCAGAATGTAAAGCACTATAGGCAAGCAACGACGCAACAATCTGTATGAATCCTGTTTACAGATTTCTAGACTTCCGGATTGCTCATTTTGGGACTACTCAACTCTTTGTTTTTTCTTATTGTAGTCATTTGGAAAATTGAAGAAATGATTTAACCCAGATAATCAAATTTCAGCGGAAAAGTGTTGATCTTGAATCAATGTGTTCTTCGTGCTCTAACGTTTAGAGCAAAAACACTCTCACATTGGTCAGATAAATATCAGACAAAGTATACAAAAATATATTAATTTCTAGGTAAGACACCCGCTGGTTTAAATGGAAAGTACCACATTCCGATCTAAAGCAAAGCAAAGTCAGGGTCACAGATGCTGCAGTTAATAGTTGGAGCCTTTGCTAGTATGACACAATGGGCGAGGGAGTGGTCATTGAAATGAACAGAAATGGTCGAGGTATTAACAACAAATTTGTTTACGATAATGGTAACCTGCAAACTGAAATACTTACTGGCACCTACAAACTTCTAGATAGTGAAAAGTATATACAACAACATATGCAATAGCTTGGAAAACAAGACACCAACCCAGATAGTATAATTGCTAGTAAAGCAAACAATGATGCTTTGCAATGTGAATTCAAATCTATTTACGATATATATTTTATAGATTCGCAGAGTATTAAAAGTGTTTTGGGCTTTTCATCAAAACTCCTAGAAGCAAACGTTTTAAACATTTCTGATTTGCCTGTAGATAACATTAGAGTTACAAATATTGAAGTCGAAATGAAATTGGTATTGCTATGTTGCAAGACCGCTGCATACAGAGACCACTCGGTACGTCCACCCACACGTTGAGATAAGAACATACAGAAGGTGGAAACGTCTAAATCAGAGCAGTACAAGACAAAAAAATAATTCTGGGGGGTCAATTCCAAGCTATAGACGTGATTTGGTTGAGTCTAGATGCTGAGGACAGGAGTGAGTGGACTTTTAAATCTAGACCCATATAGAACTCTAGAAGCTACTGTATTTACGTATTAAAATCAATTTTTGCGTATCAGATCATTAAACCATAAGCAATTTATAAGATTTAGACATTTTTTCAATAACATTAGAAGGTAAGCCTTGCACTATTGGACCAATGTAACAAGTAGCATATGTAAAATTTTTCCTAAAAATAGATGTTTCTAAACTTAATAAAACTTCATTATTATTATTATTATTAAAACATGCATAAATATATAACGATGCTATATTGATTTATAATTTTAAAATAAATAAATATTAAATATTATTTTGGTGGTGTAAAAATATTAATAAAATATCTCATTATTTACTTTTTGCATAGATGAATTTAAATTTTGTTAGATACTAAAATAATTTTATTTTAATATTATTGGTATGATTTGTTAAAAAATAATAAGTTTGGAATTTAAATAAAATCGGGATCATTTAAATAAAAATATGTAAGTAATATGTTTCACGAACTATTTTACAAGAATTGTAAAAAATATTTTAAAATAAATAAGTGTTTTTTTTTGACCAGTATATGATAAACTAAAAACAGCTATATACAGTGTGACCCTCTTAAAATATAATCATTTTTGTAGAACGCATATATAATTGTTTTAACGCGGAGCACCAATAATAAAATCTTGGCTTTATTTGTTTACAATGACACAAATGGTTCATTTGCTTTTTTCTTTATTTCGCAGGTGGTGTAATTTTCATTAAAGTATCACTATACTAGCAAAAAACAAATTACAAAAATCAGAAAATAGAACAATAATATGCAAACACATACAAACAAGAGCTCATAGAGTACAAAATAGTGATCTTTGAAAAATGTCTGTCTGTCTATGTCATCTAATGTTTTCAATAGCTAGAATAAATTAAATTTATTATTGCAGTACACAATAAAAAAATTTTTTTTTATCTAAAATAAAATTATCGCATTATCGCAAATTATCGTATTACAATGTATTTGTCATTAAAAATCTTATAACGTAATGGTGAATGCCTCGGGCCACAATTAGTTTGCTAACCAAAGCATTCACCATTAATTGGTTAAGTATTGAATTGGAATTTTTATAAGAATAAAAAATTACTTTTTTATTAATATAAAAGAATTGTAATTTTTTTATACATAAAGAAAAGTATATTCTAACAGTTGGTGGCAACAGTGGTCGGATTAAACTTTCCGTGTATTCTTCAATGTGGGTTAACATTCTGACATTCTGATTTATTGTTTTTGAAAAAAAAAACATACTTTAGAGTATGTTAGCATTTTTTTTGTTCTTTTGAGGTAAAAGTACATGGGATGTAAGAAACCACATATTATTTGGATTTCTAGAAAATTGATAATTTTTGAAAACGGTATTTTGGAAACGACATTTTGGTATCTTATTAGTTCTATATCCCAAATAAGCGGAAAAACAAGAAAAACAAATCAGTTTTATTAGCTGTGAAGGTATTAAAATTAGCTTCATTTCCTTTTAGGATTCCTTCGATTCTCCCACTCAACCATTTATTATTTAAATATAGTGAATTTTGTACGTTTCAGTGTTGGAGTCCACATTTCCATGATTTAAAACTAACTGTTGCAAAAAGTCCATATATTTCATATATTTAACAACCAAAGCCTCCAGCCGTTTAGCAGCTACGAGGATTGAATCTTTATACTTGTCATGTTTCGGGGAAACAAATACCGCTTCTTCAGAAGAATTTCAGCATATCTTTAATGCCACTGTGACAAAATCATTTTTATGTCTTAACATTTTCTTTTTTGAATTTTTTTTTGTATTATAAAATGTAATAATTTACTATATACATTTTTAATATTTTAGTAGCAAAAGCTACTAAAATGTTTTAGAATATTTTAATTTTACAATTTGTGTACGCCATAATTGATGCCGTCCACAAATCATAGCGTACACAAATTGTAAAATGAAAAATTAAAATTTTGTGAAACATCTTAGTAGCTTTTGCTACTAAAGATGTATATAGTAAATTATAGTATATACGTATATATAGTATATACGAAAATGTATATAGTAAATTATTACATTTTATAATAAAAAAAAATTCAAAAACGAAAATGTTAAGACATTAATTTTGCCATAGAAAACTTCTTTTGAAGAAGGGGTAATTGTTTCCCCGAAACATGTCAGGTATAAACATTCAATCCTCGTAGCTGTGTAAATTGTTATCATTCACCGGCTGGCGGATTTGGCTTTTACATGTATGAAATATATGGAGGTTTTGGAACACTTAGTTTTAATTCATTAAAATATAGTATTTGTCATTAACCCTGCTGTGTCGTTAGGGTCTATTTCGACCCAAACGTGATTTCATTTTGCAATATATTTTTTACTATTCAATATATTTACTTCTCTCTTTTTAGTTTCGTTACGAAATGTCGCTAATTTTGACAGAAAAAAATAATTCTCACTCACAAATCTTTTGCTACAAAATTCCGCACACATCCGTCGTTTGGGTTTATTTTGTCTAGTATACATGTAGCGGCTACATGTAGCGTCCGCTTTCTATGACTCCTTGTACATCTCCCACCATTCTAAATTGTTTCTGCTCTGTGCCAGTCTGTGCCTTGCACTCTTCGCAAGACTTTTATATATATAGTACTCAGCTTCAGTACTTCGCTTAATGTCATTGCGAAAATGTCTAATTTTCATGTTGTCTAGTATACATGTAGCGGCTACATGTAGCGTCCGCTTTCTATGTATGAGACTCCTTGTACATCTCCCACCATTCTAAATTGTTTCTGCTCTGTGCCAGTCTGTGTCTTGCACTCTTCGCAAGAATTTTATATATATAGTATTCAGCTTCAGTACTTCGCTTAATGTCGTTGCGAAAATGTCTAATTTTCGAAGGAACCGTTCTCTAACAGATCGCGAACTAGAAGCTGTATTAGCAAATGTGTTGAATGATTTCGATCAAAAAATATCTGACGATTCTTCTGACATTTGGAAACCTTCTGATGACGAACTGTTGTCTGAAATCGAAGACAATATATCGGTTTATAATGAAAGCAAACCTGACATTTATGTAGCAGGAAAGCAACATATCTCAACTCCTGATGAGAAAATGCTTCCGAAAGGTAAGAAAATAGAATGGTTTTCAGAACCACTCCAACATCGTGGAAAACATCTAATTCACAATATTTTAAAGACAACGTCTGGTGTAACTAAGTATTAGACTTCAAACACAGATGAAATGTCTACATTTCTGCTGCTTGTTCCCCCATCAATTCTAAAATATATTAATTTAGAAGGCGGTAGACTATACAATGAAGATTGGAAAAATTTAAAAACATATGACTTTCACGCATATCTTGGTTGACTTATTTTGGCAGAGGTGTTCAAATCGCATGATGAGTCATTAGAAAGTTTAAGGGCTAACGTTAAAGGTAGAAATATTTTTCGAGCAGCGATGTCATTAGAATCCTTCAAACGTATTTTTTGCTTAATAAGATTCGACGATAAGAATGCATGTACCGATTGAAGAAGTTAGAGATAAGTTTTCAGTCAACAGAGAAGTTTGGTATATGTGGGTTGAAGTGTTGCCTAAAGTTTATAACGTTGATACAAATATCACAGTGGACGAGAAACTTGTTGGCTTTACGGGTAGGTGGTCTTTTAGGCAATACATTACAGCAAACCCTACGTGATACCGAATAAAATTTTGGTATTATGTGATACCAAAATAGCATATTCAACCATATACTGGAAAAGAGCAGGATAATCCAAGTGGTTTTGAATTTATCGGCGAGATTAAAAGACCAAAACATAACGTGTGACAATTTTATTTACCTATTATCAGCTAAACCCGTTATTCCGCCAGCGTTGTTGCCGTCTAAACATCTACCAAAATTGACTTGCTTTTACTTCAGATACTACACTAGTATCTTACCTACCAGAAAATTCAAACAAATGTGTAATATTATTGAGCACACTACATTCCAACATTGAAGGAATCCAACGAGAAAGCCTATCATTATCCTCGATTACAATAAAACAACTGGAGGAGTGGATTCCAGGCAGTTATGTGTTAAACAACCAAACAAAAAACTTCTTCTTCTGGTGGTGCCTTATCCGCGACGGACGTTCGCAATCATGTTGGCCACAAGAACTCTATCCACAGCCGACCGAAATAGCTGAACAGAAGACTGATTATACCATTTTCTCATATTCTTCAACCACGATGTTCTCCTCCCTTCAGGTGGTCTTTCGCCACTCATTCGGCCCTGCATTATGACTTACAGCAATCTATACTTAGCTTCATTGCGCATAATGTGACCAAAGTACTCCATTTTACGAACTTTCACCGTTGTGGCTACTTCCTTCTTTTTCTTCATACGATGAAGAACATTTTCGTTGGTAATATGATCAACCCAGCTGACTTTCAGCATCCTTCTGTAAACCCACATCTTAAATGCTTCCAATCGTTTCATTGATGCCTCAGTCAGTGTCCACGATTCCACACAATAGAGCAGGACTGAAAACACGTAACATTTTACTAATCATATTCTCAACTCGATTGGTAAGTGTCTGCTGCATAGTATCATTCTGATTTTCGTAAACGCAGTTCTTGCTTGTTCGATTCTGCATTTGATTTCGAGTGTATAATCGAGCTCTTGATTTAAATAGCAGCCAAAGTATTTGAATTTCTGTACTCTTTCCAGTCTCATATTATTTATATAGAGACCACCATCTCTTATTTGGTGCTTGCTAAAAATCAAATATTTTGTTTTGCTCGTATTTATTTTCATAGCGTATTCCTAGCAGACGATAGATATTTTAAGAAGAAGCTGTTGTAGATCTGGTAAGCTAGTTGCAAGCAACATTGAATCAGCTGCGTAGCGTATATTATTA
>WYDF02278162.1:0-17381 GCA_009867245.2 Adranes taylori | reverse complement strand
GGCTGCCAAGAAGGTAGTTCGAAAATCAGAATTGGCAATATTCAAACAGCTCCATCGGGATAAACCTATGCATGGCCTATTTTATAATATCACCACATTTAGCATTCAGCTTCCTAAGATCTGCTGGCCTGCGATCTGAAGCTAAGGGATTTATTTCTGCATGCAAAGATGGTGTCATAAACACGCTTGCCTACTGTACGAATATAATGGTCTTAGATGTGGCAGATACGCACTGCGGGGCAGGCAACTCTCAACCAGAGACGCTACTTCATTTTCTGCCCACATGGCCGGTCTATGCTAGAACAAAATACATCCAGCGCCATAATGCTGCCTTAAAAGTGCTATGTTTTCATCTGTGACATTCTTACGGTATAGACAAAGACCCGGTTGCACCCTACGTTGAAAAGGATATTGAGACAGTAGCTGAAAATGACGCCGTTAAATCCTCTGGAACTAGGCTTTTCTTACAACCCATCGTATAGCTGCGAACAAACCTGATATTGTGTTATTAGATTCCACTAAGCGGGAGATGTTCCTGATAGAATTTTCTAGCCCCGCTGATCAAAATATTGAAATTAAGGAACGAGACAAAGTGGCTAAATATCAGGATTTGTTATGCGATCTAAGGATCCAATATCCACGCCATTCCATCAAATTGGTAGTCCTCATCATTGGAGCCATGGGAGGCGCCAGGTTCTCCCTAATAAACTATATTAAGGTCATACCGACTTGCGAGATCAAAGCTGAAGAATTAGCGAGTCTGATGCAAAAGGCCGTAATCCTGGGCACTTTGAGTTTACTTCGGTCACACGACCCGCCTATGACGTAAGGACGTACTCTATTGGTTCGAGAGTCGTTACGTGACATCTGCGCAAAGAAGAATCTCGTGTATGGCGTCGTCTTTTTAAAGGTGCTGAAGTTGAGATTCTTTGGAGATGCACGCTATAAAGCGAAAAAAAAAACATAATAAACCCTTTATTTGGCATAAATAACTGTACAATACAACAAAAAGGAAAATCATATTTCTTAACAATATTTTAACTAATTTAAATAAATCCAATAAATAATTTCACATTTATAATTTCACATTATTTTAAATAATTTCACATCAATACAACTATTATAAACTACTCTGCTAAGGTAATCAGAACAACATAGACATAAAGTAAATAATACGAACATAAACATAAAATGTATTCCAAAATCCCCCAACGCTTATCCTCTCTAGCCAGCTATAAAATGTTAACGCATTTATAGTAAATCAGAATTATTCAATCCTATTAAACATGTAAACAATTACTACCGCTGCGATATAGGTACATAATTCCGCGTAAATTAGGCAGGGATAATCAATGAACGCATATATAGTCACATGCATCAGAGAGAGATAGCTGTCGCTTGTTATACTAACCTGTGCGTTGAGTGAGTGCTACGCCCGTTTAATTATGTATTCTAATATGTAAGACTTTGCACGCGAGATGTTTGTGTATGTACGTGCGTACTTGGTCCGCTGTCTGCTAGCTATTATATGTAGCGTGTGATATTAAGAATATGCCTGGCTGGTGCTATTCACTGGTAGACTGTAATATACCACATCACTCCTTCTACTGAGTGTTGTCTATTGTAAGCGTGGGAAAGCCTCAAGAGTGTATTTGTGTGTTATATCGACACAGGGAGAATACCGATATTTGTATGGAATTATGTGAGAGGACCCGTGGCACGTAACAGAATGTCATTTGGATGGTTCCACACCACCCCTACCGCTGAGTAAAACTTACGCGAGTGACTTATGTCAATAAAGGTGAGATTTTTAATCATATAAAATCAGTTGCTTGCAAACTCAAAGTACAATATATTTAGTGAGCGATTTTCTGTACCATATATTGATTTATTGAATTGCCTGTATGTTTCAATAGCTTTGTCTTTTCTCCTACCTACGTTTAATTGGCCTTTCCTCGTACATACCTCATATTTGCAATAGGAGGCTTTGTCTTTCCTCCTACCAAAACTAGCTTTGTTTTTCCTCTACCTATCTTAAATATTTAATTCGTACTTAATTCAAACAAAAATTGATATGTTTGAGATTTTAAAACTAATACCATACTTAGGCTATACACATTTCGGATTTAGAATAATGTACGCAACTATATTTTGTTTTGAACTAAAATACTTTCAACTGACGCTCCGTTGTAAAAGAAACAAAGCTTCCATTATCAACACCTCCTGCTTTTTTTTATCGCGGGTTGTTCCAATGTCCAAAAAGTGGCAGCGCCCATTTCCGTCACATTTCTTTTCATTAAAAAAACTATTGATATCCTTGCTATCCTATTGCTATCCAAATTTTCCACCATACTACTTACTATACTACTTACTATACTACCTTTCTCTTTAGTACTTAGAAAGTGCAGGTGTTAATTAGCAGCGCTAATAATTCTGGCGTCAAATCAATCACTGAAAGCAGCTATACATGGGCACTTAATGTTTTATCCATAGAGGCACTTAAATAGCATTTTCAATAACATAGGTGTACTGAATGTACTTAGAGTATTTGAATGTAACTAAAATAAAATGAGAGCAATGTTTTTCCGTTGCAATATCATCCGCATAAACTAAGGACTATAACTTTTCATTACCATACAGCTTTATATCTAAGCATATACGTAAAGAGTTTACAAAAGTTTATTTAATTGAGTTTAGAAATGTTCTTCTGCCTAACAAAAACAGATAATAATTATATTAGCGCTTACAAATTGTGTTCCGTTGTTTCCAGATTAAAAAAAAAGTATAATAGCAATAAGAAAAAAGTTTTTAATGAAAAGCGAAACAACAGATTCAAAAAGGAATTAAAATGATGTCACTTTTTATTTCAGCGAAAAGTTGTTACTTGTTTGTAACTTTCCTGTGCGCACTAATTATATGTAATAAGCAATGACATGTCGTATTGTTGCTATTTGTATACAACTTGTAACAAAATCCCTTTGTAATGAATAACTAATCAATAAGCAATTCGGGACAGCCTATATAACATAATGTTCCGTGTATAAATATCTGTCTGTATGTATGTATTATAGTAAGTAGAAAATAAATTTTGAGGGGATCTTTTCCTATTATAAGCTATTATAAGTTAAGAGAAGTAAAATTAATTATAATTGCTAAATATATTTTCCGTTAAATTGAAAGATTATATATAAGAAATACACATCATTTAATTTGTTTTTAGAAAACATTAACTGGATGCGTAATACAAGAAATAATAATGTGAAAAATATTATTATTATTATTATTATTATATGCGACGCTTTGCATTTGATACCGCGCGTTGTACGCTGTCCTCTGCTTGGCTACGCACATAGCATGCGAGTGTGAATGTGGCGCGTCACCGGCCGATCTGACAAAATGTTGCGTGAGAGTCTTACACACAGAGATTAATTTTGTGGGTATTTTTGTTATAAATAGAGAAATTTCGACAGAATGTAGTTTAGTTTGCGATTCGATTTCAATTTAATAAATCAAGATTTTGAAAATACTACCGACCACAGGCAGCAGCTCACAGCAGACCGGTGAAGAAGAGCGACGTGTAATATAAAATGTAGGTTAGGTAATCAACTTTGTATAATAGATTATTTAATGTATGACAAGTGTGATTGAATAGCTTCACACCTTTCCCCCCTTCCCGATTCCTGCCTACTTGAAGTAACATCGTCGAATTACGAGGCGTTACATAGTAATACCTGTCTACATTCTACTTGAGTGTATAATATTAGCTTATGCTGGACTCGCACGCCTAACCATAGTAACATCAACAAACTAAGGGGTGTTACCTATTTTACAGTGGTAGTCCCACTGGGGTGTTCAATTATAGTTTTGCTAGAATTATTCAACGGCCAACACCAGCGAACTAGCGGGTGTTAATAAAGTTGCTTACCACCTGTCCAGAGTTTATAGTTGTGGTTTATATCACTGTTATGTACGGTCAACGTCATCGGGCTACGGGACGCTGGTTATGTGCTCAGCTTGGATATACGCTAGAATTAATCACCCATCAACACCATCGTATTACGGGGTGTTGCGAAAATTCCTTACATACCAGCACTTGAGTGTTTGGTTTTGGCTAATATTGATGTTGGGCACCTGATAGCATGTCATAGTATTGCAGGACGTTATATGAGTGATCACTCCGATCAATGCTAATACTAACCGCTGCGTCTCAGTAACATCGTCATATTACGAGGTGTTGCATTATTTTAGTCCTTTCCGGATTTCCAATTATACCCTCCGTTTGTACCAAGAAAGTTAGATTACCTTTACCCTCCGCCATAGTATGAATCTCTGTGCATGCTTTCAGATTGATATCGCATAAGTTTCGTATAGTTATTTTATCACCGTTTGGTTAAGTTGCTTTACCTGAACCGCTGTATTAACATTAGCGCCGCTTAATTAATTAAGTATTATTATACTTGCACCGCTGTTTTGTTATGCACCGTTTTTATTAATTATTCATTATTGTTGTGATAATATTTACACCGCTGCTTAACTAAGTTGCTTATAATTGCTTCATTGCTTTGATTTGATATTTGTATTTGGACAATTATTCATTCGATTATTATTGACATTGCTTATTGACATCATTATATTTCTTTCTCTGTTCGTCTAAAGAATAAGAGACGGTTTTGTTAAAACTTTAATGGTGTTTTACTGGTTATTAAATAAGTTTATTGCATATACTCGCAAGATCTATAACACCTGGTTCGCTTGCCAACTGCAGCTACCTGAGCCCTCAGACGGTTTCTGAGGACCGGAGGAACAATAATATCTGTTCAGAAGTGCGGTCTCACTTTAATCTGACCTGGTGCCCGAGGAAGATTTTACGAAGGCCGTTTAATCAGTGAGAAAATTTTGCGCCATTTGTGATTGTCGCTAGGCTCCCCAATAAAAGCGTCATGTGTGGGAGTTCCGTTAGCGTATTAAATAGGTCAAGCTAGCAGTGTCATTCTACGACGACACGATGCTGCAGGTTCCGTGTGGGTGGTCGTTACAAAATAACTAATGGTCCTTTGATGGTCATTGCAATAAAAACCTGTTACACGCTGCTTGATTTAAAACTATTTATATTTCTATCTGTTATATAACATTGCGTACCTGATAGATAGTAAAATGACATTGAAAAAAATTGCACTGCCTTAAACACATTTATCTTGTTTTTACCAATAATCCAAGAAATATTATGCAACACAAAAAGGCTTAGTAACAATAAGAGAATTTTGAAAATTGCATCTATTCTAATTTTAGAGCATTGAATTTTAAACTTTTTTAAGACATCTGTATATTTTATGTATCATTATAGTCTTCGTGATATTACTAACTCGACTATTATTCTGAACAACTTTTTGGGTGAGCTAATTTACAAAAACGAATTATGAAGTGGTTTTATCAATAACAAATAAATTAATCTATACTTTCTATAGTTTATAGTAGAACAATTCCTTTGATTGTATGAAAGCTGGAATGGCGGACCCCTTTAGTTTTTAAATTTTTACTCTTAGAAGTATATAAAGGTTAGACAGTAAATTAGACATTAGACAATAATTGTTCGGATTCGACGCCATGCCGAGAGATTGTATCGCCTTTAGTTGATTCGTAAATTGTATTTAATTACATAAGTTCTAGTCATCTCGTAGACAAATATCATAATTAAACTTGAGCGAGGGACTTATGTATATAATAGCGAGATTTTTAAGCATATAAAATCAGTTGCTTGCGAACTTAAGGTATAATATATTTGGTGAGAGATTTTGTATACCATATATTTGAATACGCCAGCGGATGGACATAGAAGAGCCCCGGACTCATAATGCAGTGCAAAGATGCTACGTACAAAGAAGAAGGTATTGAAGATGGCTTCCATCAAATGCCAGAAATGCATCTACATTTACCTGGTCTTTTTTAAATCAATTTCAATCTCTCAAACGTCTTTAAGCAGTTTTCGAATAAATTAACACACCTGTTTACACAAACCGTAAATGCAGCGTAAAAGCAATACTAATATCTTCTTCATTTCGCTAGATTCATTTTGATCACAAATAATATAAAGTAAACAGCAAACGCCGTCTCTGGCAGAATATAAAGCACTTCAGGCAAGCTCGGATGCAGAACTCTGCATTAGCGGAATGCGGATCTCTGGACTTTCTAATTTTCGCCGTATTTGAACGTGTGGTTCCTCACAAACAATATGACCTGCTAGCACAATGGATATCGCAGTTCAGTTGTAATATATTTGCCCTGTAAGAAGCGGGTTCGAATACCAAACAGGGCATACTTTTATAATAAAAATGAAGATTGAATTCAATCCATTACGATTATAATAATATTATATAAACAACAAGCGACATCTCTCGCCAGAATGCAAGGTAATGTCAGTCAATGACGCAGATAAACTATATCAGAATCCATAAAGCATTAACTTTCGAGGAAACTACAGGATATATCTATAAAACCTAAATCCGCTAACATGTCGGACTGCTCAGAAAAAAAGGATGACACAGAAATTACTACAAGAATTACCATCAATCATTATTGAAACACTTTTGTTTTTTCTCGAATTTTAAGCCCCAAATTTGCGGCACGTTCAAGAGAGTGTCGATGCGTACTTTTGCGACTGTTTTGGAATCCAACGATATAGAATATTTACCCTTATTTTTATTAGGAAACTATCTTGTAATAATATTGTCCACTTGTGGATTGAATTGCGCCCTTGTGTAACTAGCGGCAAAAGATTTATTGGAGGGTGCCCTGCTAAAACTGTTCCAATACAGCTGTCTCTCGATACCAGATTGATGGCGCGGACCCTGTAGAAAATACTGATGGGATTGCCGAAATCTTCAAGTGATTTTTTTACAAAGCCAGAACTTCCTATTTCCTAAGAATAAAAATACATATGTAGTATGGAACGTAAAGACCTAAAACATACAAGTTTTTCTCTAAAAACTTTTGATATTCCGATATATGATGCCACGGTAGCGAATAGATAAGAGACTACACATTAGATGATAGCGTATAGATTTAATTTTTCTTTAGATATTAGTTTTAAAGTTCTACTTATAAGGAGCTACTGTATTATACTAATTTATTCTAATGTTTGCATATAGATGGATGTTACTCAAGAAAGAAAAATAAAAAATTGAATAAATGTTTAATTTTAGTAAACGATGCTTTTATTCCAAATTCTAAAATAGGAAAGAAATATAGACCACAGCGGTTGTACATAAAGAAATATTGACACTGGGTGATATAAAATATTATCTGAATAAAATTTCAAACGTTACATTGTGATAATTATTAGTGAATATTTCGGACGTGTTCATGGAACAAATTGAAGAACCCTATTATCTTCAGGACTTCGTAATAAATTGGAAATGCACACTCGCAAAAGCAAAATAAACTTCGGTCAAAACAAAAGTACGTCGAAATTCAACGTATATCAGAGTTCGAGCGTTTAGATTGGGGTCTGCAAATTGTACGCAGTTATTCCATTCTCAGTGTAAACTTTCTAGTAAAAGCAGTTCATTTGGCAGATCCTCAGCAGATCATTTTTATCTTTCATGTACCATATACGTATGTAATCCGGTTAGGTACAAGGAAGATATAGGATTCATGTTTTGGCAATTTTTTCTATTTCACCATAGTACGCCTTTTGTATTCACATCAGTGCAAACCATTTATACGTAATTCAACGAGCAGACCACAAGCAACTGTTTACCAAAAAAAAAATTCAACATAATTTTTTCTTGCTCAAAAATGTAAAAGAAAGTCGTATTTCTCGGTGTCTTTGCATACGTACGTATGTCTGCACGTTCCAGAATTACACCTAATCTGTTGGACTGATTTGCATGAAATTTGGTACACATAAGTGTTCCGCAAAAAACATTTTTTAATTTTTTTTATAAATCCAATATGGCGGAAATAAAACTTTTTTTCACAGAAAATTTACTTTTTAAACTAGGAGGTTTGAATTTTGCAGATATATAGTCGCCCGTATTATGTGTCGAAGAGGAGAAGTCCAATGTCGCTGTCTTGTACAGAACGCGACGCTGCCACGCCCAAAGTTGAAAAATATTTTTCAATATATCTGAAAAAGTATAAAGATAAGTCATTCGAATAAACTCATTTGAAGTCATTTGAAGATTTTTTTCTAAAACACAATTTAACATAAATATATAGGGTGTTTTCCATTGGCTCGAATAGTTTCCCTGTAATTTTTTTCAAATTTCTTGTCCCGAAACTTCCTTTAATATTGAAGGTATTAAGTGAATTAAAAAAGACGGACAACCTAGTGTCGGAGTAATTTGACATTGAAAACATTTTCTGTTCTAAATATCTCGGTTGTTATGAAAGATGGAGCAACTCAGAGAGCATATGTACGTCTAAGCCTAAAGCCTCAATTGTACCAATATGTACAACTAAAATACTGGACTGATTTTGAGCAATAACATTTTTTCAAAAATCTATTTAGTAACACCCTTTATATTTTGAGACATTTAATAGCCTTTGTAATTATAATAATAATAATAATAACAATAATAATAATAATACAACCTTTATTGGCATACTCAAAAACTTAATTCACATTCTACAAATATAAACAGATATAACTTAAACATTACAAACAAATTTGATTGTCGAAATGAACGAAATAAAATAAAGTAAATCATATTGAACTTTTAAACAAATATAAAACACTAATTACATAAACGGGCAAAAGGGAAGGCCTTTCATCCCTTAACGCTTGGCTTATATCCCCGTTATCACTCTTTCTCTTCCTATACCTTAATACATTCCTCATCTCTTAATTTATACCCTCCTTAATCTCCCTTCCTTCTTTCTTCTTCTCTCTTCTTTTTCTCTTTTCCTTACCTGTTCCCCTTTTTCTCTCTATTTATTTCACACATAATTTTCTTCATTACCTCTAAACATTTTCCTCTACATGACAGACTTAATCTCCAATTCTCTCGAATTTCTCTTTCATCATCTCTCCATACTTTTCCTTTATTCCTTTATCCAATAACTCCAGTTCTCTTCGACTTCACCACATATCCAACACATTCTATCGTGCTCATTTAACCAAAATTTATTCCCCCATTCTTCATTACCGCACCTAAGCCTCGCAATCATTCTTTTCTCACTCATATCCAAACCTGTCAGATGATACTCACACATCCCTTATTCATTGTTTACTAATTTATACGTATTATTGTATCTGCCATTTCCAAATTTTTCTTCTTTCTCTTGTCTTTCCACGTCCATCATTCTTTCATTTACCTCTCTTATTCCTTCCTTGATTTTCAATAATTTCCCCATTCACCAACATGCAGACCATTCCACTCTTATTCACTTTCATTCTGCAATTTACCAAATCATTCATACACTCTTCCTTCCACGCCTCCAATAAACCTTCCACATATATCTTCCACGCCTCCTTTACTAGCCTGTAGTTTTCATCTGTCAAAACCTTCCTCTCCAAATTCATCATCTTTCTTACTCCTTTTATCCATATTTTGTATTACCTTATCTCTTGCAGAGCAATACCACTCGGTGTGTTTTTAGCCAATTCTAACATTCATTTCATGCATTCTATTTGCATCGTTTCTAGCATCTCTCTTTCTTCCACTGCTCATACTTCTGCTCCATACAACATAATATTATTGACGCATACATTCATTATCTTGCACTGACTCTCCAAACTTTCTCTCCCACACCATTCTCACTCTCTCTACAGCTACTCTTGCCAGTTTTGCCACCATTTCAATATGCTCTTTGTACTTCCGTTTTGAGTTGAAATGAACCCCAAATATTTTTTTTACTCTTTCTATCATGCATCCTTTTATACTAAAGACATACTTTCTGCATTCTCTCCCTTCATTCTTACATACCATTATCTTCATTTTTTCCACATTTACTACCAAACACCTTCCTGTCCATATACTTCTTTAGTCTCTCTCATCTCATTCATCTCTTCCCTTATACTCGCCATACATACAAGGTCATCAGCATATATTAGGGACCACACCTTTTTCTTTCCAATATCTATTCCCTCATCTTGCCTGTTCCTAATAATTTCCTCCATGTCCCCAAGATAACTATTATAGAGCGTAGCACTCAGAGGGCACATCTGCTTCACTCCCCTGTGGATTTCTAACCATGCAGACACCTCCCCATGCACGCTCGCTCGCACCATACTCCCATTAAACATTTCTTTAATCATTCTACTAGATATACCATATTTCTCCATTTTTTCCCTGAGTCTCTCCCTCAGAATCGTATCTAAGGCGGCCTTCAGGTCAACAAACAGCAAATACTTTTTTTTCCTTTTTCATGTCTCCTGGTTTATCACATAATTAATCAGCACAATATTATCCGCCGTTCCCCTACTATTGAGAAAGACACGCTGAGTCTCCGATGAAATCGCCTTTCGCCTTCTTCTTCACCTCATCTTCTAGTCTCCTATTAATTATCCTCGAAAACAATCTATAAATCCCATCCATAATTGTATTGCCTCTATAAGTTTCTGCATTAATTCTATCCCCCCCCCCCCTCTTATTTACTGGTATAACTTACCCTTTCTTCTATTCCATATCCCAATCATCCCTCTTACTGGTGCACTTATTGCATCCTCATTTAAACATTCCCATACACCAACAGGTATTCTGTCTGCCCCTCAGGACCCCCCTTCATCATTCTCTTTACCTCTCTTTCTACTTCAACATCACTTATGTCTTCCACTTCATCTTCTTCCCCATTACTTCTTATTTTTCTTGTTTTGTTCGCCCAGATCTCTTCCTGTCCTATACTCATTTCTTTCTTACACTTCCTCTCCAAATCTTCCATCCTCAAATCACGCCTTACCTTGTATCTTCCCACAACACCCCTACTTCCCAGAGCTCACCTTCTCCATTTAACTGCCTTAGTTCTTCCCTTCTTCTCTGCTTCTCCTTTCATTAGAATTTTCCTCTTTAACTATCCACTCAACTATCCTCTTCATCTAGTCACTGTATATTCTTTCCAATAAGCTTCCTGCCTTCTTACTTTTCTCATTATCTCCCTCGCCCTACTTTTTTATTAAAAATTTCCCCATCCATGTTTATATTGTACCTATTATAATCTCCCCCTTTATCTCTCCTTGCACTTCCTTTCTTCAACAACATTTTTATCTCTTGTACACTATTTATGCTGTCCCATATCACCTTGTCTACTTTTTTAGTCAATTCCTTCTTACTTTCAACCCCCACCCCCCCACCCCATTTATATGTATCATCATTTTTCACTATTCTTAACTTACTTTCCCATTCGCCCATTATTCTGTTATCTGTTTTCCACATCGTCTCTATTGAGAAGTGATCCTATTCAATCCTTTCCCCGACTCTTATACATTCTAAACATTCACCCGCAGTTACACACACAACCACGTAATCTATTAACGATCCTCTGGCATGTCTTCTAAACGTTAAGTTCCCATCCCAATCCCCATTCCTTACATCCAACACCCACGTACATACCTTCTTCCCCAATCCATTCTAAGAATCTTTGTCCTACATTTATAATTTTATCCTTCGATCCCCTTTCCACATAAACTTCCGCATCATAAACGCATCTCCCTCCATGTTCTCCTATTCTCACATTCCAATCATCCATTATTACAAGCATGTCCCACATTCTGCCATACTCACAAATCCATTCACTTATCATTCTTTCAAAAGTTGCCCACACCCTATTTACGTAGACCGCCACCATCATTCGTTTACCCCCCATCCCTACCATTCTCCCATACGCTCCCTAAAACATTTCTATATTTTCCTCTATTTCTCCTATCCCTCTCCTAATCCCCGTAATGATGCCCCCGCTAGCCCTACCTTTCACTTTTTCGTTATACGCCTCCTATATTTTCCAGCGGAAATCCCTTGGCAAATATTTTTCAACCTCCTCCCATCGATTTTCCTCCCTCCATGTTTCTATCAACCCGATAACGTCAAACTCTTCGAAATAATTCCTTACATCCCTCATTCCCAATTTACCTCTAAAAGAACAGCAATGTTTCAGTAAACCCCTTTTATGTTAAAGCTACCCCCTATTGATCTTCCTAACATTTTCCCATATGAATTTTCTGTGATAAAATCTTCTGCTTCCAATCCTTCCTATTCCTCTTAAAGGTGTTCCCTCTTAAAGGTGTTCCCCTTCCCCTCTGTCTTTTCATATTCGCACAATTTTTCAGCCCCCTCCCCTTTTCTACGACACTTCTATCCTCCTTCGTCTCCTTTTTCTCCACCGCCCTCTGTTAGTCGCATATCCTTATCTCTCCACAACCCCATCTCCTTCCATTTATTATTACATTCACGCATTCCTCCCATCAGTATCCTCACTTCATTCTGACTCTACGCATTGTATTTCTTCGTTATCTTCTTCCCACCAACTCTGCCGCTCCATATAAATTCTAGTTTCCTGCATTATTCTCCGATCTATTACCCAACCCCCCTCTATTCTCTATTCTCTATTCACTTCCTCCCATCTGTTCGCTTTCATTTCAATATCTCTTCATTCTTTACATTTTAACTTCTTATCGCTCTCATTTCTTCTCTAATTTGATTCAGTTACTTTTGCTCTATTCTTATCTCCCTTATCTCCTTCAGTATTTTCTTCTGGAATTCAACATTCTCTACCATCCTGCCCTTCTCCATACCTTCCTCTCTCTTTCTTTTGTTGAGGCTTTCGTTGCTCCCATATGTTGATCCCTTACTTCCGGATCTAATAACGAACTCCTTCATCCTCTTTCTGCTTTTTTCTCCTGTCTTCTCAACAGCTCACTTTTTAGTACTATTCCCGAACTCTACACTTTTCTATTAATTATGTATATTTAGATTTTTTACTTATGACACATTAACATTTCAAATCTGGGATTCAGGGAATTAATGGGTAGGCTGTGCACGCCAGACTGCTCTTTTAGAAATTAGTCGAAAAGTGAGTCAATAGCGATTGTAGATCGTGGCAAATCGGACCGCGGAGCTGCCCGCGCCGTACGCAAATACTGGATAAAATTGAGTCAAGCACGACCATAGGCCGCGGTACCGACCAAATATAGAGACCGAGGGATTCTTAGATAGGCGATTTATAGGTTAGACTAATTTTGATTAAATTGAATTTAAAGATGAGTTATAAGGTTACTATCAAAAGAAGAAGATTCAACTTTCGTGTCATGCAAGATCAGACAAAACGTAGGACTCCAGTATATGAATGATAGGGTGGCGATCACGTCCACAAGTTTTTTGTATTGATGCATTCTTACGTTTTATGACGTTGACAAATAATTATTCATAAATGGTCGCCATATGGTCAGATTTCAGTTCTTACATTAATACGTCCTCACGTTTTATGGTGCCGCCATCTAAAGCAGTGTATCTCAATCATTGGCCAGTAGGACTGCTGCCCGGCTGCGGGATAATGCTGCCCCTCCCCAAATAATTTACTTGACAATAAAAGTTACGCTTAAAAGTACAGAAAGAAATAAATAAACTTACATCAATTGCAGCTGTTCTTCGTATGTTTTCCAACAATTGTATCGCTCCATCATAAAGACAGATTGAGAACCACTGCTAAAGTATATTCCGTTAATTGTAGTACTCAAATCTTTGGGACATTGTAACATGCATGTACCTTAATTTTGTATGGACGCGTAAAAAATATATGCTGTAACTTTTTCCTTGACGATGTCAATGCATAAAATTTTAATTTCTGTTCTTTTTTTACTTATTTATTTTTTTGTGGCCCAGTCGTTAAATTTTGATATCGTAATGTCCCGCTATAACATTATACAGTACCGTTTAAAACTTTTACGATTTAATTCCTTTTATACTATTATTCTTCAAACCGCACCTGCATACTTTTAGCACTGTTTTTTTTAATACCGCCCTCTATAGCAGAAGAATTGTAGATACAAAGAGATAGCAAGAGAATCATCATTCCATATATTCACAAGATTCTGTACATCTGGCGCCATCTATCGGAGAATATAAAGTACTGATAAACAATGACGCAGAGTATCTGGTTATCGACATGCAGATTTCTACACTTTCAAACCGTCAACATATTTTAACAGTTAAATGCTCAATTCCGGACATTTCTATAAAGCATTAATTATACTAAAATTCAGGAAACTGCGATCCTTTTTTGACAATAATTGAAATAACTTTAATATAAAGATATCTAGTTTTGAAAACTTAATTACATTGTGATTATTACGTTCCATCACAATTTGATACAAATTAATTTAACGAGCAATCTCGATTTAATGATAATTTACACGGTTAAATTAAATAATATAAATGTAGGAATGCTTTCAGAAAAATTAGTAGGTCTTCTAGAAAGAAAGTATTTACTTAATAATAATAGTGAACAAGACAAGTCATTGTAGTTTTAAAGTCTCTAGATTCATCTATATGAAAATTTAATGAGTAACAAAACAAAGAGAACTCAAGAATGCACCGGCTTTAATAAATCTAGTTGATACTGGTGCTTTTTTTAATAATTTTATTTTTTCTTAAACTTCAATTTTTATAAAAGAGATAGGTTTGCTTTTATATTTTACCTCGTTCCAAGTTTGTAATAATAGACACAATAAACGTGAAAACGTTTGAACGCGAAGCATGGCCCTAATGAAATAATCATTATTATGCAAACTACAATTGCAGGTAGAATGGTTTTTGCTTTTTTATATTTAATACATTCATTTTTCAGATTAAATTCATGTTGACGGAAACATGAAAGTTTTGACATGAATTATAATAGCCTATGAAACTAACTGTTATAACATTTATTATCCATATATTATGTTACGTAATTTTAATGAAATAATAAAAGTTAGACGAATTGTTTATATACCTTTAGGCATTAAATTTAATTATTAGCGTTAAAAGGGTAAGGTCTGACAAGGAAACGTGAAATAAATGCATTTCAAACGCGGCACAAGTTTTAGTTCTTTAATATACTTTTAATTAGCCCGAGATATAAAGGATTTTGGTTTCCATTATATACCGGAAGTCTGAAAATTGTTAAAATCCCTTCGGCATACATCCTTTGTGATAACTGTAAGTTTTGGTAATAATTCAACGTGGGGTTCGGCCGCCATATTGAAAAACCGTGCCATGTTCTGCATTTTGTCGTTTGTTTTTTTTTATAACTTTCTACTTCTAACTAAAATAAATGCCATTAGATAAATAATAAAGTTGTAACGTATAACGTAGCACGTTACTAGGCTAATAATGTAGCTGATTGAATAAGGCTTGTATAATAGATGAAATAAAATACCGCATTAATATTTGAAACTATGGGACATTGTCCGACCTAAAATATATTTTTAATCGATTAACTGTACGCACAAAGTAAGAAGTGGCATATCTGCGGTTATACATTGTTGCTTTATGCTATGTACGCAAATAGAGAGAGCTACTCTATCACAATGAGTAGTCAGAAATAGACAGACTGTTTAATCTATGCCTATTGGTTAAATAACCAATACTATAATTCGCGCGCATGTGTGAGCAACGATCTGATATAAAAGGGGGATTTTCGGTAGATTTATTCCAGGCTGAAAAGTATGATAAATTCTAAAGCCTCATTCAATCAAATCTCCTAACAATATACAATCCCAACAGGGTTGTTTAGTTCGGATAAAAATCGCACACTATCGGATGCACGGGCATCCCGCGCCTTTTGCAGGTTTCTCTACTTCTTACGTAAAACAAAAACAAAAAAAATAGATTTCAGATCGTTCTTGGTTTTCCGAACTTGAAGCAGCAAGAACAAGCAGAAATTACTGCCATAAATAAATACATTGTTTAGTGCAGCCATAAGTCTGGTATGACATTGAATTAATATCATTTGTTTTGTTTGTGTGTATGCTTGTTTTTTCTTCACACCGCTCAACCTACCTATTTCCTTCACACCGCGACTGTTTGAGTGAAGACTTCTGGCGTTTGTCAGTCTAGGTCGCTCGGCTACACACTGCTGTACGGTGCGGTACTAGAATGTACGATACAGACTGGTGTTACGCTTAGCCACGCGGTAATCCGTAGTATTGCGCTGTGTGCGATATTACGCAATTTCCTTATTGTGGAACCCCCGGTGTTTGTCTACTGTAGGGTGTGGTACTGGGGTGTGCGATATGAACTTACATTGGGGTTAGTCAAGCAGTAAGTCGTAAGACCTCGTCGTATAAGATATTACGCAATTTCCTGATAGTGTGGATACCATTGGGCTTAACCACCAGATAAGCGATAAGACTTCGCTGAACGAAGTATTACGCATATCCAGTAGATCTGAATCCTTCACTATCTGGCGTATGATTGTTATGTTTAATTGAAATAAGCTACACTCGCCTTTGCATTATTGATTAACCATACGTTCCACGCTTAGGGCCCTATTGTTTTGATTTGCATTTATTATTAATATCACTTCAGGATTTACACTGCTACTGCACTCACCGCTTGTATATTAATTGGCTTTGTCGTTTTGATTTACTTCTTTTGTATTTTGTTTGTGCATAGAAATCGAATACAGGCCTCTTGTCATTACAACGGTTTCATTTAATAGTTATTAAGTCTATTTCAGCTGCCCGAGGCAACGGGAATGTCCGGACAACTCACAAGACTCGATGCTACCTAAGCCCTCAGAAAACCTCTGAGGACCGGAGCAACAACATCAGTTCAACGTGCGGTCTCACTGTAAACTGACCTGGCGCCCGAAAATCATCTTTCCGGAAGTTATTTAAATCTGTAGTAATAAGATACTTCTTTGTGCCCTTGTTACACGGAAGTCCTCTCCGTTAGCAGCGCAGCGAGCGAGAGGTCGTCACAAAGATTTAAATTCTATACCGAACAGTCTTCTTTTATTTTATTTATTTGCGCCGTATTTTGCCACGCATCTTAAAATAAATAATTTAATAATTGCATTAAAATAAATGTAATAACATAATATTCGATTAAGTAAAAATTAGACAAAAATTACATAATGAAGCATATTTATGTTACATAGAACTTGTAACAATATAACTGTAACAACAATATAAGGAATAAGTGTTTCTGGTTTCTTTTTCGTGAACACCCAATTACGCAAGAGGAACAATTTGATTCAACTGTGCCTAGACGCCTATTATATGATTGAACTGGAGTCCCCTTAAAATTGTTCCGCATTCAATTTCTCTAAGTAATTATAGAATGTCTTATACATTTTTGCTGTATATATCCCATTTACTCTAGAAGAACCATTTTGTATTCTTGTTCTTATCTGTCTATTATATGATTGCCTTGTCAACCCCATAGAATGTAGGGGTTCCAGTTACA
>WYDF02278151.1:0-17381 GCA_009867245.2 Adranes taylori | reverse complement strand
GTTGTACCGTTAGTTAATTTAAAGAACATAAATTGTTTTTTAACAGAAACAGACAGCAGATTATGTACTATTAACTATATCACAATAAAATGAAGTGTATAGAGTTACGTATAACTCTCCTGCAACGCTTTAGAACTGGAAAGAACTAATTTGTTGAAGCAAATGTAGATTGCAGCAGACAAATGAAACCCAACATGTGTTATTGATATATTCGTAAGAATTGAAGTAAATTTGGCACCAATATGTAAGTTCTGCGAGAAAATAATCAAGCGAAGATAGCTTGGCAATCTGTTTAATGCCAGCCAACAATAAAATTTAAATTAAACTTTCAAGACGTAAAAAACAGCAGAGACCTACCTTCATAGTGTAACAACCTTCATAGTGGAAAGCGACTTCGTGAAAATGTACCAGCATCTGGAATTATCATAAGCGAGTACAATGAGCTATCGCAAGTTTGTCTTTGATAGTATTAATAAGATCAAATTTGATCAACAAAATTCAATAGAATTAATGTTCTGTGCGTTATATTTAACATTTTTATCAACTTCAAGATTGAACATTAAAGAAACAGTTTTGTTTGCTATCTCTGATTTCTATTGACGACATTCAAGTATTCGCAAAATAAAGTTTGTTTCGGATAGTTAGAGCTGATTTATGACTAAACAGATTAAGTGCGATGAATTAATCGCTTTCTGGTTAAACGTACTAAAGAGGGAGACATCACACAATACAGAATACACGACATGCTATTAAACCAAGTCGAATTAATGCGGCTTTTCTCGTAAATTGAAAATTTATTTTTGAAAAACACAAAACACTGAATAATGTTGTCTGATAGGTATTTGTTTTGAGTTAAACAAATGAACTGTAATATATACTTATAAAATAGTAGATCCGTTTGAAAATTATTACTTCGAAATGATTTTTTTCCAATTTATTATCAGTCAATTCAAATTTTACAACAAAAAATCTAAAATAATAAAAAAATAACAAAAGCTATTCTAAGCGCTACTTGCCTCTCCTAGAAAGTATAAGGAATTTTCACCTTCTTTATTTCCTACCTTCAATGCCCTGCCCTCTTCCTTCTCTATTCAATAACTCTTTCTATTATCCCTATACCTGTCTTCACTCCAATTCCTTCCCGTACATGCATTCACCCAACGCTCCTACTTTTCCTCATCTCTTCCACATATCCTCTCACTCTCATCCATCCAATACCTGTTTCCCCTTTCCTCATTCCCACATCTATATGGTGCCATCAATTTTTTTTTCATGCTTACATCTGTTGTAATGTTTTCCATCTTTCTTGCACCTCAATATGATTCATCCTTATCTCACCTTCATTTGCAGATTCGTCCATGTCACACATTTTCTCGAACCATCTTTCCATAGACCATCCTATTCTTTCATAAACTTTATTTTTCTCTTTTGCCCATTCATTCACATATCTAATATCTACTCCTTTCATCCTCCATTCAAATAAACTATTTTCTCCAATGTCACCTTGTTATCTCATCCACCATAACCTTTCCATCCCACCATAACTTTACTATCTTTTTTATTCCTTTATTCCAACATTTATACTTCCAACATTCTTGCAAAACTCTTGGACTTAATTTTTCCATTCCAATTATTCTTCTCACTACTCCACACATCTCCGCTCTTTCTTTTGCACCCCATACTTCCACTCCATATAACATAATACTTAGCAAATATACTTCCATTAATATGATTCTCATTCTCACCGAATTCGCAAATTTCCTGTCCCATACACATCTTAATCCAAGTTATCAAACAAATTTTCTAGAACGATACTTTTTGTCGCAAGTAACTAACATTTGATTATCATGATTGATCTGTGTCTTCAGCAAAAAAAAATGTTTTTAACCAATTTCATGGACTAGACGCATAAATATTATAATTTTATACCTATTTCACCCTCTTAAGGGTTTGGAAAAGCTAAAAGATATTTTATACTATAATTTTCAAACCCTTCTTATATAAATATTTCGCTCTCGTATTTTCTCTTATTGTTCTTGTTGAGTGGAAAAGACGTAAATTTTTTCAAATAAAAATCCAGACGAGTTGTTTATTGATATTGAAATATTATTCGCATGAAATTTCTGCTTCTTGTATACTAAATGTTGACAGTTATTTGGCGGGGTTATAAAAGATACGACGAAATGTTTATGCGCGCGACAAGATGAGATTTATTCCAATTCTAATGGAAAGAGATTTCTAAAGAAAAAGTTCAGATATTTATGTCTGAAACGAAACAAATGTAATTTTAGGTATAGAAAGAAATTTATTTAGTAGGAGGATTTACAAAGAATAAGTCTACAAATAAAAAATGCAAAATATTAGTCAAAGAAATAAAAACATTATAAATACACAAAACTATATTTAATGCGCTTTCAACACATTTCTCTTAATTAAATCTATTGCGGGATTTGTTTACTCCCTGGAAAAATTCAGAGAATCTAGATTCGGAGAATCTAGATTCGGAGAATCTAGATCTAGATTCTAGATTCAGAGAATCTTTCGTGAACAAAAATGGTCTTCCGTTTTTTGTTCACGAAAGATTTCACAGGATCTCAGAATCGAAACATTCCGTAATGCTTTCCCACTTATTATATAATAATATTACTGCCTAAAGTAAGATTACAAAGCATCTCCGAATCTTTTGCAATCTAAAGGTAGCGATTGCAATCACGGAATGTTTTGATTCCGAGAAGGTTTCTGTACGTCTGCCTGTACTATTATTATAGGTCGAAAATACAATCACGGAATGTTTCGAATGCGAGATCGTATTAAATCTATTCCGTGATCCATGCCAAGAAAGATTTTATAAAATTTCGAAATCAAAGTATTCCGAGGGTCTCGGAACCAATTTCACAGAATCTCGGAACATTTCGTAATGGCATTCTGTATCTATAAAAATATTATAGATGTATTTTACGGAATCGAAACATTCCGTGATTGCTTTCCCACTTATAATTTTATTATGTAACGTAAGATTTCATACAATCTCCGAATCCAAATATTGTGGGATTGCATTCCACAGGTAGCGAATACAATCACGGTTTTTTTTAAAGATTCTGTGAAATCTTGGTCGATTCTGCCTGTAATATTATTATAGGTAAATAATCTAATCACGGAATGTTCCGGTTCCGAGATCGTGTTAAAACGATTTCGTGATTCTTGAAATCAATGTCACGAAATTTCGAAATATTTCGTGATGGCATTCTGTACCTATAAAAATATTAAAGGTAGATTTCACGGAATTGAAACATTCCGCGATTGTTTCCCACTTATAATTTTATATTGTGAAGTAAGGTTTTATAGGCTCTCTTAAACCAAACATTCCGGATTGCATACAATATGTAGCGATTACAACACAGAATATTCCATTTCGAGATTCTGTGAATCTTGGTCGATCCTGTGAAATATGTCTTTAATATTATTATAGGTAGAGATTGCAATCACGAAATGTTTCGATTGCGAGATAATATTGAATCGCTTCCGTGATCCATGCCAAGAAAGATTTTATACAATTTTTGGAATCAAAGTATCCCGTGGATCTCGGAACCAATTTCACAGAACCTCTGAACATTTCGTAATGGCATTCTCTACCTATAAATAATCAAAGGTAGCTTTTACGGAATCGAAACATTCCGTGATTGCTTTCCCACTTATAATATTAGTGTACGAAGATCTCACAGGATCTCGGAATCCAAAAATTCCGGGATAGCAATCCATAGGTACTGAATACAATCACTGAATTTTCGATTTCGAGATTCTCTGAAATCTTGGTCGATTCTGTGAAATATGCCTGTAATATTATTATAGGTAGAGAATCTAATCACGGGATGTTTCGATTCCGAGATCGTGTTCAATTAATTCCGTGATACATGTGTTTTTATAAAATTTTGGAATCAAAGCATTCCGTGATTCTTGAAATCGATGTCGCAGAATTTCAAAACATTTCGTGATGGCATTCTGTACCTACAAAAATATCAAAGGTCGATTTGACAGAATCGAAACATTCCGTGATTGCTTTCCCACTAATAATTTTATATTGTGAAGTAAAATTTTACAGAATCTCTTAATTCGAACATTTCGTGATTGCCACGGAAATTTCGATTCCGAGATTGTGTTAAATCAATTCCGTGATTCATGCGATAAAAGATTTTATCAAATTTTGGAACTTAAACATTCCGTGGATCTCGGAATTAATTTCACAGAATCTCGATACATTTCGTGATAGCATTCTGTACATATAAAATATCAAAGGTAGCTTTTCCGGAACCGAAACATTTCGTGATTGCTTTCCGATTTATAATAATTGTGTATGAAGTAAGATTTTACAGGATCTCCGAATCCTACATTCCGGGATTGCATTCTACAGGTAGCGAATACATTCACGGAATTTTCGATTCCGAGATCGTGTTAAATCGATTGCGTAATCCATGGGAAGAAAGATTTTATAAAAGTACGAAATCAAAGCATTCCGTGGATATCGGAATCAATTTCACAGAATGTCGAAACATTTCGATGGCATTCTGTGCCTATAAAAATATTAAAGGTAGATTTTATGGAATCGAAACATTTTGTGATTACTTTCCCACTTATAGTATTTACACGTGAAGTAAGATTTTACAGGATCTCCGAATCCAAACATTCCGTGATTGCATTCCATGAGTAACTAGTACAATTGTTGAATTTTCGATTTAGTGATTGTGTGAAATCTAGATCGATCCTGTGGAATCTGCGTGTAATATTATTATAGGTAGAGAATGCCTTAACGGAATGTTTCGATTCTGAGATCGTATATAATCGCTTTTGTGATCCATGCGAAGAAAGCTTTTATAAAATCGTAATCAAAGTATTCCGTAGATCTCGGAATCAATTTTACAGAATCCCGAAACATTTCGTGATGGCATTTTGTACCTATAAAAATACCAAATGTAGATTTTACGGATGTAAAACATTCCGTGATTGCTTTTCCACTTATAATATTGACATGTGAAGTAAAATTTCATGTGAAGATGGCATTCTGTACCTATAAAAATATTTAAGGTAGATGTGAAGTTATCTAAATATTCCATGATTGCTTTTCCACTTATAATATTATTATTTGAAATAATATTTCGCTGGACCTCCAAATCCAAACATTCCTTGATTGCATTCAATAGGTAGTGAATACAATTGTAATATGTTATTATTTGTAGGATTAATTCTGTGCATTCTTTTGAAGATATTGCAATGAAATTAATTCCATGATATGCAATGAGATTAATTCCGTTAGGGATGGAGGGTTACGTTGCTCCTTTTGGTACCACAAAAGACCTTAACTCCGGTGTGTCATTTGACTCCGGTGTGTCAATAAAATTTATCTGCGCGCCACGAGGCATGCCATTAAATTGGACAATTTGGACTGGATTATGTTTTATTCGAAATGTAGGAGTTATAAATATTTATAAACATATACAGGGTATTTATAAAAAGTTTTGGATTTTTTTGCTTAAGTTACTTGAAACTTGAATCGTTCATTTGTTTTAAGCATTGAACGATCATTGATACAAAAGTTGAAAATAACATGCAGGTATATGTTAACTTGCTAGAAACTGGAACACAAACTTTATATACAAATGGTTTTTTGTTAAACTTTGAATACAGGTAAAAATCGAAAGAGGTTTAAACAGATTATTGTATCGTTAATACTTTCTGTGTTAAACTCACAAGTTCTTAAAATTTTAAACGTGGCTACTATTTTATTAAAGATATTGTAATCCAGATTTTCAGCTTAACACATAGCTTCTTACTGAATTTTGGAAAAATTAAAAATTGTGGATTCCCGTCATATGGATATTGCGCTGTTGCATTTTTCTGTCCTACCCTATAGATGCGAAAGCTGAAGATCTCATGCACAAACACTGAAGTCCTCAGTAGGATGGACAAATCTTTAAAGCTGATGAGAACTATCAAAAAAAGGAAACTGCAATACATCGGGCACATCATGCGTGATGAAAAGTATGGATCCTCCGGTTGATCATCGAAGGGAAAGTTTAGGACAAAAAATCAATAGGCCAAAACCAGGATCTGTGGAGATCAACAGTAATCTTCATGGATGCAGTTTCTGGAGCCAAAATAGCTAATTGGATTGCCAACCTTCGCAGGAAGATGGCGCTATAAGAAGAAGTCATCTGGTATCTAGAATAAAGAAATAAAAAGTGTTTTCACTTCCCCCTTTTCCGCTCATCCACTTTTTCAATGTCAATTTCACTCATCTGCTTTGTAAAGGTCGTTCAAATCGGATTAGCAATTTAGAAGAAATTAAAATGAAGGGCGCCATTAATGTTTCCCTATCAAAAGCTGGCGACCGAAACTTTTTATGGCGCTTACTTCAATTACCACACGAAGTTGTGAATCACCCTGTATATGAGCATATTAAATATACAAAAAGGTATAGCGTCTTAAGTTAATTAGTTTATGCTGTTATATTTACTTACGTTTCGTCATTCTAGAGACTTAAGTATAGAGTGAATTTTTAAAAATTTTATCTAAACTCATTAGTAGATTTACTTTTTCCTTACGATCGGTGTAAAAATTGATCATTCAACTAGATATATGTCATGTATGGAAAAATATCATTTCATGTGGCAAATAACTTTGCTTTTCACTAAACATGGTAATTAAAAGAAGTAAATGCCTCTTCTCTTTTAATTGTTGTACAGAAACAGTAAAAGAGGGTACTTATCTGCGAAATTATATTGTGCAGTGACCGACACTTTCGCGTTTCTCGTTTTAAAAAAAAGTGCTCCCTTTTGGAATGTTTAGGTTATTCTTAGAATTGATCAATATAATTAAGCCAACGAGCTCACTAAACAACCATTGCATGTATGTAATCTTTAAATCTCCTGCGTTGTATTTTATGTATTATCTCTTAGTATTTATTTCAATTTATGCCAAATGCAATTTTAGAAATTACTTATTTTACCCACAAAAGTATAAACATATCTATCTACTAACGTTTCTTTTTTTATATATATACGGAAATGTAGAGAAATTTAAATACGAATTGATTCCAGATTACGCGTACCAAAAGAATTAAATTTTTTGTTAAATTGAGTAAACCAGCATTTAGTGGTGACCTTTTGTACTGATTGTCAATTTACACGCCAGTTAATAGGGGAATGTGTTGTACTGTGGACCTATGCCGATTGAAGCATCATCTGTGGAACCAGCTCAATACTAATACATTAGGTTTATACATTTGACACTAGAGGCCTCTATTAACCTCTTCTAGTTGCTTATATCAGTGCAGGAAAATATTGGCTTCGAAACTTCGAAACAGGAAAATATTGGCTATCTTTATTCTTTGACAACCAAAAGAAAGGTATGGACAAACATCCAGGTAAACATCCAAACATGCAGCATTGAATATATGGAATTGTGACGAGACAAGAATCTCGACAAAAAGATGCTTAAAACAAGTGGTGTCCATGATCAATGCAAAGCGCGAACGCAACATTACCATGATTGCTGCAATCAATGCTGGTGGGAGTTTTATTGCTCCAATGTTAATATTCCCAAGAGTCCACCTAAAATATTATATTGTCACGTAATTTTTTGTGACAAGGGATTGCGTGAACTCTAATTGGTTAATTACTTTCAGTTAAAACTCAACCCATCCGACCGGAATCAAAAAGGTAGAGCTAAATTAAAAGTCTGTTTAGGGCGTAGACTGAATGAATAAATTATATGAAGAGGTTGTAGAATATTCGTACCTACCTACCTATGCTAAAAATTGGGCAAAAATTATTAGAACCTTTACTTGATTGAAGCCAAAGATTTAACTTTAATAAAGAAAGTACAACTCTAATAAAACACATAGAAAGTTTAACAAAGTATTGTTCAGTAAATAATTTATCTTTACATATACACAATTAAATGGAGTTAATAAATTTAAGATAATTAAACAAAGACTTACTAAAATTTATTTCCATCATGACAAAAATTAAAATATCCACTCAATTAAAAAAAAATGCATAGTCAAAGGCTGAATTTAAATACAACTTAAATGAATATAGCGGCGTAATTTGCTACGATGTTTTATCAATTCATAGTTAGTTAGCGTTGTATTGTTAGAACAAACAACCAAAAAAACTGCGAAGTATTTGATGGCAGAAGTTATAAGCGTCAATGTGAGATCTATGATATTCACTACCTCAAAAAAGGTCACCAAAATCCAAAATTTTCTCGAGAGCACCAAGAGGTTTATGCTGTTGATAAAAATGTGATGTTTAAACTTCCTCATCCTACTATGAGTGGTGGGTTACACACTCTGTGTGAGTGTAACTGTTAAATTGTCGGTTTTAAAGGGATATGCCGGTTGACTATTTGCATAGATCTCTAAATGTGAATTGTAAAGTGTTATAGCATCTTGCCTTGATCGGGCTATACATTTTCAAATCTGCATCTGCCACGAAATGCAAGTAGAATTTTATCGAGGATAACGTACTCCCCAAAAGAATTGTGTACTTTGCACTGTTCATTAAACTTTTCCATCATTTGCCTTATGGCCGCAAGATTGTGTTACGATTTTCTTTTCTCTTTCCTTACATCTGGCATACATCGACCTGGAACAATCATTCGACAGAGTCCCATGGAAGGAATTCTGGAAGGTGCTTAAAGGCGCGTGGGGTCAAAAACAACATGATCCAGACTATTCAAAGGTTCTACACTACCTGCAGAAACGACAAGGGATAAGTCTATGGAATTGACCAGCGCAGGTGTAAGACAAGGAGCCTCTCACCCTACCTCTTCATCTTACGCATGGATAATGTCATCAAAAGCACAAAACAAAACACCAAGGAAATCACTGTTGGCAGTTGGAAAATGCAGCCTGTCCAAATATCAGAAATAGCATTCGCGGATGGCGTCGCTCTCCTTGCAAGGACTAGTTCCCAACTCCAACACAACCTAAACTTGTGGCATAGAGAAACGGAGTTAAGAGAGCTGACCACAATGTGGCAAATACCAAGACCATGGTGATCTCCAGGAATAAGAAGAAGCACAACATCCGACTAAAAAAGCAAATGCTTGAAGAAGTAGGAGACTTCAAGTAACTGGATGCCACAATCAATGAAGACGGAAGAATGAGCCCCGAGATCAACCACAGGCTAACTGTTGCTGTCTTCTTTGCGATTCACCGCGGATTCCTCTGCAAAGCAGTAGTCAACAAAAAGACGAAGATGGCAGTCCATCGATCGACTTACATTCCAACACTTACCTACAGCAGCGAGTCATGGGCACTTGCAGAAAATTGAGAAGGAGAAGACACGAGACAGGGTACGAAATGCAACCATCAGACAGAACTTGAAGGTACACCCACTGAGGGCTACCATCGGACAAGGGAAATTGCGATGGTTTGGTCACTTCAACCGAATGCTCGACACCAGGATGCCATGGCAGGCATGAGAGGCACGGATAAGTAGCAAGAGACCCCGAGGCAGGCCCCGTGCCAAGTGACTGGACAACATCGAGGGGGCAATTTAAGTTCGCGGTGGAAATCTGCGACAAGTTACGGTGTTGTCAGAGGATAGGACTCAATGGCGTTCTTTTGTAAAAACCTCAATTCCCAAGGTAGAAGAGGAGGTGATTAAATATGTAAGTTTTTTTTCCTCTCTTGTGTAGGGGTTATCAAATCGGAAGCATTTCAACAACTTCTATTCGCCATCGTCGCTTGAAATATTTCACATTCTAATCCATTGTCGCTATAAAATTCAGAAAGATGTTTTCGTTCCTGTTGAATTTTTAATGCCATTACCTCCGTATAGTTTATTTCCTTACAATCGTACTTATCCTTGTATTTATTTTAAATCTTTAGGATATATAGATTAGTTGTTACAATATTCATGATCTTCTCGAAAAAATACATCCAACGTTGCAACGTCGTATTTCTATGCTTTACTTCTTCCAACGCACCTGGAATATGGGTTACAATGTTCATTTGTCGTGTTCGAACATTTAGTGCTGAAACTTCTTTGTCTCATCTTTTCCATAAAAGTATTTAGACCTGTGTTCTCGCAAAATAAGAGCGGATTCTTCTTCTACATCTGAATCGGATTTGTGGTTACTTGCAATGTTATAATCTTCGACGGCAATAGAATCTTTATCACTTTCAGATAACTAATCAGTATCTACTTCATCAAGAAGGCTTTCTAACATCTTCACCTCTTGTTCATATGAACACATATTGAAATAAAATAAACCTACAAGAAAAGAGAAATACTTAAATATTCTTGTATTATACTATACAACTTATTTTCGATAATCCAAACAATTTGAAAAACACTTATGAACATTTACGGGAAACCAATCCACTAACAAGAGAAATTACTGAGTGAATCACATTCGTATACAGAAATACATTTGTGATGTTAGGGGAATCATTAAACATTATACACAAATGAATTAAGATAAGGGGGATTCCCAGAAAGTTTTCTGTTGTGTTTTGCACATAATCTTACTTAGATAAGAGAAAATCCATTAAACTTTGTAGTACGAAATAAACGAAATACGATTATAAACAAATAACACTAAAATATGCACCAAATGTATATATAAAATGTTTCATGGGCGAATGGGTGAGGCCTATCAGGACATTTTCTGCGGAAGGGTTAATACATGTAAATTATATATATTTGGTGTTAGGAGCCTCTGAATATGCCACTATTTAAGTTTTATGTAAAATTAAATCGATTATTATTGTATGTTTATCTGTACACATGTCGTAATACATTTTTGTAACGTAAATAAAATAAATTCCAACGAAATTACTGTCGACTTCAATTTTATTTAAATGTAAATAGATAATAACCTAATCAAAGCACCGTGTGAACATTTAAAAGATAAATGACCAGCACGTCTCAATCTTTTAACTAAATTGTAATACCAGACAATTTATTTACGTATCGACAGAAAACAGAAACAAGCACCGCCATATAAACATTGAGGTGACGTTTCTAAGTATACCCTGATAGCACGACGGAATTTATCCCGCTTTATTATATTAATTTATTTAATATTTTTTATAAGGTAATCAATAATCACTTGCTTGATTCCACACACGATATATGTTTGGGATTTATGTTTGTGTTGAGTCAATAGAAAGTTGGCCAGTCAGTGAGGATTTTAGATATACTCACAGAAATCGCATCTGCGCATAATATCCTTTATCTTTATGATCCTTCCGCTCTTTCCCAACAATAACTTCCCTAGCTTAGAGCAGCTGCCACTTTTCCATTATTACGATGAACCAATTTTATCGTCCATTCCTATCTGTTGTCTCTAGTAATGCTTTCATGACGCCTAAACCTTCACCTTCAACTGTTTCTCCAATGATCCATCGCCTTAACATTCTTTTGCCCATTTTTTCCACATATTCTACACATACGCTCTTTGAACAAGTGTGTAGCGTTGTAAATGATTTTACTCACCTTGTTGGCTCTATAACAGCAGTTAAAGTTTGTTTTTACCGTACTTAATGATTCTAAGTAGTGGTAATGATGGAGTAACCTTTTTAGCAAAGTAGATGCTAGACAATAGAAACACACTGCTTGACTTCCTAAATTAGAAATCTTGTCTTTATGATCAAAATCAGTCTATATATATATATATATAATTTCTATACAAATAAATAATTTATGACTTTGCGTTTTTAAATAATAAGACCTTTAAACATACATGCATTCAGTTGGTCATGATTACTTAATTAATAACACTTTTGTGTTGTCGCGTGCCAAGAAATAACACCGTTCTACAGATGGACACCGTTCAACCCGGACTGTTTGACACAAAAATATAAGTTATTTTTTATGCTATTTCGTTACCGATCTTATTATTACCGCCGACAGATTAAATGTACTTATTACACATATGAAATTTGATAACCGTTGGGTATCAGAAGTATGTCACTTATCAAAATTTTAAACAAGTTTAATGTTTAATTATATTATAACAGAGGATTTCTTTATTGAAAGGGGCAGAGGGTTACTTTATTAATGGAACCTTAATGTGCTCAATATAAACGTAAATACATTAAATAAGAAATATAGTTAGATGCTTTTTTGGAATTATCTCGGAGTATAAGCACCGTGGTTCTTATCCTCTAGGTAACCTCACCGATCTGAAAGGAAATAATAAATTGGTTGAATTAAATAACATGTTGAATTATGTTATGACTTAGGAACTAATATCCTGACAATTTATAATCAACATTCACCAAAGTAAATAAGCATTGATTTGCCAAATAATATTTCAATCTAATAAATACTCCTAAAAAATGTATGAACAGGAAATGTTTTGGAGTCAACATTACCCTGTTTACGTAGCTAAACACTCTGTCTCTTCTATCTAATACCTGTTCTCCTCTCCTCATCTCCTCATTTCGCACTCAAATACATTGGTAATTTCAATGACAAATATAATGGCAAGTTTTTTCTACTTTTATTTCTCGGTATCTTCTATTGTATTTCCTGATTATCATATTTGTCACCTTTCTTCTAGTTTTTCATTAATTACCCTTTAAGAAATACCAAAAGAGATTCTATAGGATAGTTCATCAATACGCACCCTATGTTACCAGACCATTATATTCTCTCTAATCTTCCTATCTTTCTTCTATCATTTTATATTTGGCCATGTTTATGAATCCCTTCATGATACACTTGTTTAACTCCTGTAAAATTTGTTTTTAACTCTTGTAAAAGTTAATCCATAGTTGATCTTTTTACATATATGTTTTACAAAAGGGTAGTTTGTAATTTACTTTTTTACGGCTCGTAATTAGAAATTTATGTGGAACCTTGCTAGATCAACGTGGTTTAAATAAAACGCCCAGTTTTGGAGCTAACAAAAATCTCAATTTAATTAAATTAAGCAGTCAGTTTTATAGTATAATCTAAGGTAACAATAATATGTCATAATTAGTTAAATGCCATGCGATGAACTGATCATACGTTGAAGGTGTACATCGCTTGTTTACATAAAATAATCATAATACACTGTAGCAAGTATATGTGTAAGTGGTTATACTACTAACATTGGATCAACATGCATTTAGCGAACGTTGCTTTTTAATTGTTTTCATAGTATATTTTGTTTTTATTCATAATATAGTATAGCTTACTTAAAATATACATAGTTATGATTTAGCAATTTTCTTATTTAATTGATAGCAAATAAAGCTTAATAAAATGATAAAATGAACATACTGAACCACCAAAATAGATAGTAGATGTATTCACTTATTGGGATTGTAATGTAGAGATCTTAAACATTTGAAATACATATTCTAAGGGAACCGCGATTTATTAGACACGTGCAAAATAAATATAGCACACCGCGTGGGGATAAAACTTCTCCGCGGAGTGGACGAAATTGGTGGTCAAGAGAAAACCGAGGTGGTTTCTCGCGAAAATCAGTTTTTGCCTCCATGTATTAGAAGGAGATCATTGAAATAATAATTTGAGTAATGGGCATTAGTAGTAGGCGATAGCGGATTCTAATTAGCCGCCAAGCCGTCAGACCTTATTTCAACTCGATCTAAACGTAAATTCAAGATGGCGCCTATGATGTCATTGATAATTCATTTCCGGCCCTATTTTTTTGGGGTTCTTTTGGGGCTTTCTTTGAGATGCTTTCGAGACCTTTTAGAACTCGCTCCGGCTCTGTTCTGGTTTGATTTTTCAAGAAAAATTCGCGAAATTCAAGAAAAATAACTAGATTTAAAGTAAAAAGTTATTAGATAATGTAGACGTGATCAATTTTTTTACAAAAATCTATTGAAAATATTGAAATGTGATTAGCAGCAAAACCAATATCGTGGATTATTATTATTATTTAACGCTAGATGTCACTAGCTTTGTAACTAGATATGTTACCAGGCTCGCTATAAAAATAATATGCAGGGGCTTTTAAAAAAATATATGGGATACAAACGCTTCTCTTTACGCAAGGTTTGCCGGTTAGAGGTCGCCACGATCGACAATAATGTATAAACAATAAATTTATAAGGGAACGCTCAATTATTGTTTAAATTTTCTTAGATTCGAGTACATCAGTAATGCTTATTAGATTTTAATCTACGCGAGAATTTTTTTCTGTTAAGAATTAAGTACAACTGTGAGTAAACATTTATTTTTATTAAATATTTTGGTTAAAGGAACTGAACACCTTTGATTTCTTTTGATTTTTATTCTCAATTAGATTTTATTGTTATTAATTTCTCATTTCAAAATTAGCCAATAAACAATTAATTTTTGTATGGATGTTGATCACAAGTTTTTATATTTACTTGTTTAATAACAAAATTTATCGATGGCGGATTATTCTTTACGAAAATTTAAGCAATCAGAACCGCTTTATATTTTACTATGTTGTGGGACAACAAAGTCTTTATTAATGACGTTTCAAATTAGTATGATTAATTAAATGCTGCTGAGTAGATATTTTATTTATTTCCGACTGGACGGAAAACTATGTGGCATCCAAATTAATATTTATGTAATACAAATAAACTTTAATAAGTACTTGTTTTATTATTCCCTTAAATTTATTAACCCCATTTAATCTTTAGTAATCTGTATAATAAATTATTTTATTGTAAATCGATAATTTTTTTTTGTAGAAACCTTGATGCGTTTTATTTGAAGTTTATTTATTAAATTCTTGAGCCGTACTTGTTTTAGTGAGGTTAAATCTTTGGCTTTATTCAAGCAGGGGTTCTAATAATAATTGTCTTATTATAGAGTATAATTATATATGGATATTCCCCAACGTAATTATTGCTCTGATTCGGCTCGGATTGAATGGGTTTAACTGATTCTACATCCAGTTAGAGCTCACACAATCCCTTGACACAATTTTTAACGTGACAATACCTTACATGCTGAATTTTTGTTTTATGTATGTACTATATATATTTATTTATTCGTTATGTTCTCGAACGTAGATTTATTTTTCTAACGACGTTTAATTTTTCTAATGCTATTTATTAATTTATAGGTTTTATTTATTAACGTACTCAAACAAAATTGAGAAAACATTGTCTTGTAATACCCTCGAGGTGTGCGCTTGTTGATAAATTCTCTCACTTGTTGTGAGGTAGATTCCTTCTTCTTGTGCCTTTATCTTAATCTATTTTGGTTCAAGTTTTCGTTTTCTTCGATTTTCTTTCCTCTTTTGTATTTCTCTCGTGCCTTCGTCGACTTCGCTTCTTGTTTGGGTGCTTTCTTTCTTCTTTTCTTTTTTTATCGTTTTTATTTTTTCCATTTATTTATTTTTTATTGCTTCGAAATTTTAATTACCAATCAGCGAGCACCGTTTGTCGGTTGAGCCATTAAATTTGTTAATATGTCTTATTGGTAATATAAACTGATATAGTTCCCAGAAGAATTAACCTTCTTTTAATTGTTGTTCGTTGGTTCTTTTCGCCTTTAGCACCAAAATGTAGTTCGTGTGCCATGTTGTGATTTGGTTCCCAATTTTTTTTTTATTATTTATTTCTAAAGTTTCCATTTCTTTGAAGTGTAGTAATTTAAATTCGGAATTTTAATTTGATGTTTATTTATTTTAGTTTAAGAGTTAATATATTAAGGGCATTGAGAATAGAGTATGGAAGTCCTTCAACTTGTTTCTATATAGAAGAGGTCTTCATTGAAGCAATTAATTCTGTCGCTTTTATATCTGTTCGATATAAAAGTCTCACACAGCTTAAAGCAGGGAGATGTAATTCTGAATTGTTGGTTTTAGTATCCTCTGGAGCGTTTATTGCGGTTTTTCGAAATCACAATTCACAATAAAATGTCCAGACCCGTCTTTTGGTCATAGCGAGCGTTATCGCGGCTTTAAGGTCGGATTGTTTATAATAGCGTTAACATCAATATTAATGTAATCACTTTTAAAAATCCTCTTTCAAAATAAATCATAGAACCAAATTAATCAACTATAAATTCAAATCGACATATCTCAACTATGTATCACACTACGCGTCAAACCACTCGACCTTACTCTTAAGCTAAATCTTTCGATGCCTCTTAATTTCAATTTTCTTTTCTTTTTCGTATTTTTCTAAATCTTCCCACGTCCACTAATCGTGTCTTCGATGCAACCAAGAAGGCCGGCGTCGAAGTCGAAGCAACCAATGGAGTACCAATAGTTTAAAAAAATAGGTTTTTTTTTTGTATAATTTTTTGTCAATTTTTGAAAACAGAAAAGAAAAAATTTAGGTGGGTGCGAATGGAAAAGCTCTGAATAATGGAGGCGAATTGATTGCTGGCTTTTGGCGATGTCAATCCGTTGGTGACGTTGATGAGGTAGTGATATAGACATCGTCGATGTGGTTGTCTCGTCGGTGATGTTGATGCGTTGACCGTGGCATTGAGAATTGTAACTTCTGGACTTTCATTAGCATGGAAGTCCGTCAACTTGTTTCTATATAGAAGAGGTCTTCATTGAATCAATTAATTCTGCCGCATCTTCAGGCTCAACTTTTTATTCTTATTGAAGAGTCATGTCAATGATATTCATTCACAGAAGTCATCCATCAAATCTGGAATGAGACTCCTCCAAATATCTCGCAAATTTTTCTCCGTCACAACAGTCCACGAATCACGAATTATTTTTATGCAGCCTAGGCTTGAAAAACTATTCTAAATTTTGTCAGAGGTGTAGTACCATGGAGGTTTTGGTTCCTTATTTTGTTAGCCAGTTTTTGTCTTTCTAGATTTAGATGATTGTTTATCTCACATAAATCGGAGCATGAACTGATTCTGATTCGTATGGATATTGCGCGAATTAGTGAAGATGGTTATTTAATGTCTAAATACTATTATTAGTCCAATGACAAATTAAACACTGTGTTAGAATTTTTATAACGCGAGTTTACTATACAAATTTTAACTAATAATATATGATTTGATTAAATTTAATTGTCTTTGATAATGAATATCTAAACTGCTGTCAGCGCGAGCTCGGGAACTAGGTGGGTCTCTTATAGACGAAACTGGAACAACAGGTTATAATTGCGAGCGAATTACTTTTTAGAGGTGGTAATTTAGAGAAATTTTCTCGGAGAGCAAGAAACATATGATTAAGCTAACTTTGAAACAGTGATTTCCTACAAATTTTCTAGTATTCATAAATTTTAAAGAGCTACAGGGCGTTGGCAATACGTCCACATTAGCTAAGTACACGATGCTTTATGGTTCACTCCAAATGCGTTCGTTATTTTATATATTTTTTTGTTTTACGTAAGAAGTGGAGAAACCTTCAAAAGGCGAAGGATGCCCGTGCATCCAACAGTGTGGGATTTT
>WYDF02278140.1:0-17382 GCA_009867245.2 Adranes taylori | reverse complement strand
CGATTCGCCTGACAATGTGTGGCTTCTATTTAGAATTCAAAAGTTTTAATCCATTAGCAAAATAGCAAGTAAAGTAGAGAACAAGTGATAATTTGATTTCTGGCATCATCTTATTCTTCTCGTTAGATTTTCGTTTCTCTTCTAGTTCTCCAGGACGTCGATAGAAGTAAATTCTTGAATGATGCATGATTGGTGATGATATTGTAGGTTGCTCCAGCTGCTTAGTTTGACGAAGATATGGGACACGTAGCTGATAGTGTGACATAAATTGTTGAGGACACGATGTAACTTTTGTTGGAAATGGAATTGATGCGTGCGAAGGGTTTACTCGCTATCGCCGAATAGCGGAATAAACGCCAGTTATAATCTACGGCGTTGTCTTCGGATTTCTATCTCTGGTATCTCATCTGATATGAGCTTGACGTTTAGCATCCCTCTTCTCTGACGATGGCGTCCTCGTTTTCGCATTGGCGAATTAGTTTGTTAACGAAGAGTAATGAGATACTGCTATTAGTGAGTAACATGAATAAGAAGACGATGAGAAGGGCGCGGAAGGTTCAGCAGAAAATATTAATGTAGTATCTATGTATACTTGACCTGATGCTTGTAGAATTAATCTTGATTTGGGTTTATTTTTAATTTATATTTAATAAGCTAGAAAAAGCTAATTAATGCTAGCTAATTAAAGCTTTGTGGCTGTTCAAGAAAATAGGTTTGATCATTTAATGTTGAATTATGCTGACTGAAACGAGTAACTATGCTCACTCAAAGACGATCAGTACAAGACTCAAAATGCGTCTGGTAAACACTACCTAGAGTAGGCCCTTTTATAAAAATTAACTAGCAGAAAACTCATCTGGCGACTTGCCGGAGCCGGTGGCATTCGATGTAGCTAGTGATCAAAATTGCATTATCTTGTTGACGACAGCATAATTGGTAGTACGTATAAACGGTGGCGGTAGTTGCTTTAGATGACCAAAGGCTTCGGAAGCATATGTTACTCCACCTATCGGCTAAAGATCAAGCGAATAGCGCTATTCCCTTCAAATGCAGAAATAACCAATGACAGATAAGGCCATCAATCGGTTGCAAACAGAAAGGGATGAGAAACATAAGTGCTTATTGAATGGGTGCGTGGAAGATAACGTTAATTCATCAAACTCTTTCCGCTAAAAATAATAATAGCTTACGCAAAAAAAATGCGGAAATATCCTGTCGGCGTAAATGTACATACATGCATAATTAGGACAAAGCTTTCGGATAATTGTAGGTACTTCATATATCAAGCGGCAAAAACACATAAACGGTGTCCTTTGAGCTTTCTTCGGACACCGTTTATGCACCGTTAACACCGTCGAATTATTTAATTCTTCCACAAAAAAAAACGTATGGCTACCTCAAAAGGTGAATATTCTATAAGTTTCACTAAATGTAAAAGAATTCAAGTATTGAAAAGGTGAGACGAAACAAATCCAAGATCAAGTTAACTCAAAAAGTTCAGTTCGAGCCATATGTGATATGTGTCCCAAAGAGTTCGCATTTACAAGTTGCAAGTTAAATAGCAATATGTAGAAGTGCTATATGTGTATTGATGTTTTTGGAAATTGGTATGCAGTTTGCGTTTTAAAGTTTTCTTATAATCTACAAAAACGCTTAAACATACTTATTAGTTAACTTTCCATAAATGGAAGCAGTAGCCAGCAAAAAGGCATTTTCATGTTATCAATGAATTTTCACAGCGTAACATGTTTAATGCACAAAGAGTCATTTTGCTAGACAATATTTGTACCCAGTTTCAGAGAACAAGGAAACATTTTCTTTTACATATAATAATAACTGGGCAGGTGCCCTACATACAGTTGGGCAGATTGAATAGTTGGGCAGTTACTCAACTTAATAGATTGTCCATTTGTTCAATTGATTGATGTGAATAATATTGAACTATGTTTCTATGTATGTGTTAATAATAATACCACTGTATGTCCATGTAGAGCAGCTGCACGAGTAGAGTTACTTCTGAGTTACTTCAGATCAGCGAGCCATCGCTTCTACGAGTCTATATAAGTAATAGCAGAACATACGTTAATTAGTATTTGTATTTATAATTTAATGATAGCAGTACCAATATTTTATATTGGAACATATTCATATAACTTGATTTTAGTTGTAACAAGTTACTGTGGGAAAACTCAAATTAATAAAATAAATAATTATGTTAGCAGGTATCTGGCGCATAGTGCAGCAAAGCAGGTAGCTAAGACCGTTTTAGCTAAAACGAATGATTACCTTGGGAGTACGCCAGCTTCATTCGTCCATGCGAGCAGCAGGAATGTGATGCGTGATCTGTTGAGATTGCTTGTCACTATTGGAGGTAGGAAGCGTAGCACGCTGTTTAATCATCACGTATACTAGTAAACTAAGAGTGGGAAGTCTCATCGCACGGTGCAACATACACGCTAGGCATAATGCCTTTAGTTGCTAGGCTTCCGCTATTGCAATGGAAGGGTGACATCGGGTTGCGAAACTGATTGTCGTTGTGTGTTGGTTGCTCGCTAGCCGCTGAAAAGAAGAATCCTATGACCGGCTCTAAGGTATAATAGCCGTGAATTTATTAATTTTGTTTAGTTTCTGTAATTCGAATTAAAGCAGCCAGCAACAGCAGCAACCAAGACGAACAGCGAGAAAAGCAACAGCCATTACGAAAGTAAATGACACTCTCCGTTTAAGCAAAGAAATTTCATATGCCATATACTGCCTTATTGATTGGATGTATATCAAATAACTTTGTATCTGTTTCTATCTTTTTGTTAACCTATCCCTCTCATGCAGTTTATAAGAGTATATAATTCGAACCTGTTGTCAGCAAAGTTAGTTTTAATCACTCGATCTCAGTAACTCCGACGATCACCGAGGTGTTATACGTCGTCCAATAATTCCTCTCAATCCTTTCACTAGAGTATATAATTCTGGTTTTAGTCACTTGACAGCAGTTACGCCGATGCTCATCAAGGTGTGTCATAGTTCATAGTGCTTCCATATATTCCTAACAATTCCAGCGTCGGTATCATTTTCTCAGATATACACTGTCTTCCCCGTTCCACTGCGAACCACATGTACATACTTCCCGCATTACTGAATTTATTTCTAGCATCACCCCACGATTGCACTGCAACATCTACCGGCTATATTACGCCTTTTCATAATATTATTGTATTTGTTTATTTGCTAACCGCCATTAATGCGATATTACATTTAGCATTTATATTTCTCTCTTTTTTGATCATTTGTATTGTCTATAATCATCAATAGACTTGTATTGTATATTTCTTTATTATTTAGAGATTTTATTACCTGCACACGAAAACAAGAACTTATGGACTACTTACGTACTTAGCTGCACATGCTATCACTGCATGCACTGAGCATCGTGGAACGAAGAACGGTTCCAACGTGCGGTCTCACGCTATACTGACCTGGCGTCCCATATTCATAATTCCTCGCTAGATTTAACACGCCGCGCGCAAGAGCCTGTTACATCGTTTCTAAAGTTATCAATTAATTGTTGGTTCAGTATTTGAACATTATTTAGAATGCCTTATTTGAGTACCAAAGCGAAAAATATTTGTTTCCTTGTTGTTAATCACACCGTATAAAAATGTAAATACATATAAATAGCTTTCCCTATTTTGTATTTTTGCTTTTAGACGCCTACAAACGCAAGCCAGCGCTCTTTGTTGAGTACTTTAATTGCGATTTTCATTACACTCCTTTATCGTTATTTGCGTTGAACATCATGAACAGAAAGGGTTTTAAAACTGACTAACAAAAGCTGTCAATGAAAATTGGAATTAATCTCACAAGATATTACGCATATTTATTGAAAATATTACTTCTCAGGTTACTTCTCAAAATATAATACTATTAATTTCGAATGCATTTTAAGATCATAAAAAACTGAATTCTAAATCTTGGGCGCCTAAATATTTGTTACATAATAAAGCTCTTGACATGTTTGTAGCACCCCAAACAGAACAAAAATCTGCTTAATGCAAATTCTTGGCACTGTTAGTTACAGCTCCGTGTCACCACTATACTGTAGAGCTTTGTAATCATCTTGTTTCAAGCTGGTTGCATTTAGAACATTAAGGCAGAATTTTTGCGAATTTTGTAAACAAATGTCGGCAGTTTTTACACAGAATTGTTTGAAGGAAGTTTTTTTTACAAACTAATCATCCTGCAATACAATGATTACTGCTATGAAAAATCCTGAACAACAAGTATCAAGGTGGAATTGCTATCGTAATTTAGATGATTCCTCCACAACTAGCTAATTTAGACAAAAATAGCTAGTTGTTTGTCGAAAGCAGAACCATATTTAGCTTGTACAATTTGTCACAGAGAAGCGCAAGAAGATAAACTTGCTCATGCATAAAGTTTTCAGATATCTTTACGACCGTACATCAGGAGAATAAATGGAAGAGGTCAATGCACTGGAACAAATTTGACCTCGCGAATGAGGTTCTGTGATATTTTTAATACGGTACATCAAAACAGTAGATGGACGTGATCGGGTCACTAGAGCAAATTGTAAAAGTGTTAATCAAGTTGTAAAGAAGACTTGAAATATTGTTGTATAAGAGTAGTAGGCGACGGCCGATGATATCGAACCCGCCGAGAACTTATTTCAACTCGTTCTAAACGGAAAACATCAACATGCCGGCATTAAGAGGTTATGCCGTCATTGACAATATGACAAATTTCAAATAAATATTCACATGGTACAGAGAATCAAAATGGCTCGAAATTTGAAAATTAAAATTTGTCGCGTGACCGTCAATGTGCATAACGATTTAAAAGGAAAAGGGACTAGGTTAATATGTCTTAGATGGGTGTACGCAAAACTAATGTACAGGGGTATTTCAAAAACTTCTGAGTAAAATTCTATTATAAATATTGAAATGTAATGAAAGCAAAACTCATCGTATTTAGATTTATATCACTTAACGAATGCCTGCTGCAGAAAATTGTACATTACACCCATCAAAAACGATTTTCATATTTTCTTTATGACTTGGACTTTTTAGATTGTACCCCATCATCTATTTTACCTTTTAGTGCCCTCACACAATTCGGACATTTATAATAACTTTCTTTTTTGAACTCAGCCGATGATGATGATACATTCTCTTCGAAACCAAAGAACTCTGGTGGAGTAAACGATACATTTATTTCTATTTTGATCCATAGAAGTAATCATAACAGTTGGCATGAATCCGCGAACAATACTTAAACCCGTTGAGATTTTTATCGACTTCGTTTTATTTAAATAATATCTTTGTTCCCCAGAAGTACACTCTCGGTTCTAATATTTTCCTCGCACTGATTATTTTAATAGTTCAGCATTGCATCAATATCAATATATTTATCACCTGGTATAATTACTGTTTTCAACTGTTGTTGGTGAAATGGTAAAGGTGGTGGTAAAATTTGTTCTCATGATTTTAAAACGATGGTGTTATTCAACGAAATCTACTCATGTTTAATTGATGATGAAACTACAATTATACCTTTCTAAATGTTTCTTAACATGATCGTCCTTTGAAAGTAATATGACTTGCTATTGTATTTTGTCTTTTTTTAAATATGGACGTGGAGTTTTTGACTCTCAGGGTTGAAGATCTTCGAGTGGGAGATAAATGCAAAGAAAACCCATTGAAACTCACTCTATACATTTTATGTAATTTCAACTCTAGAAACTTGCATAAGTAATATATTTTGCACCTATTTATAGTCATATTAAATTGAATTCACATTGGCACTAAATTATAATGTTAGAAAAAGAGCATTTATTTAAATGTTGCAGTCTATTTGAAATCAAACATTATTTTATTGTGATCACTAATTTTGATTGATGGGAAAAATACATCTCCAAGCACGCAGTTACCAAACAAAATGAGAAAGGCAGGGAATAGTGCAACTTCAAGGGCAGGGCCTAAAGCTGAACAATATTTGTATTAAATGTATACAGCTTCGTGGAACTATTTAACAGGTATAGTAAGTCCCAAAGAACCAACCCTACTTGCTGTCAGTTCTAGGGTAGGTATCGAATGTACCCCGCTTGAAGGTTGTACAGAGTTGGGAAGCAGACGGTGTAAAGAAGGCACACAATAAATAGCAGCTAACTGATCATATGGCGTTCAGGTGTTGGCAAAAATATTTTTTAATTAACTAAATTATATCGAGTCAATCTCTTTAAAATATTGAATTATGATGATTATAATGACTTTAATTGAATTGTAATGAATTATCTTCTTCTTCAAGTGCCATTTTCGTTCCGAAGGTTGGCAACCATCAAGGCTTTTCAAATTTTGGATACGTCAGATTTAAAAGTTGATTTCTTGAGCAATTAAACCACTATCGCAAGTTTCGCAGCCAGGATTGCCGTTTTCTTCCCATGCTTCTTCTTCCTTGAAATTTTTCCTGCATTATTAGTTGCAATAAGTTATATTTATCTGCGCGCATTATGTGTCCTAGATATTCTAGTTTGCGTTTCTTTATACTGATCCTAACTTCTTTTTCTTTCTTCATCCTTTGCATCACAATCTCGTTTGTAATTCTGTCCATCCCACTTATTTTGTGAATCCTTCGGTACAACCACAACTCAAAAGCATATAGCCTCTGTATCTCTATTTTCTTTAGGGTCCAGCATTCTACCCTATAAAAGATCACAGAGAATACATTGCATCTTAAAAATCTCACTCTCAAGTCTAACGTAAGGTCTTTGCTGCAAAATCCTCGTTTCATCTTCACAAAGGTTGCTCTTACCTGCTGTTCATTCTTTTGATTTATCATAGTACCTAAGTATATATATTTCTCTACTCCTGCAATCGTTTGTTTTTCTAGAATGAGATTTACATTGACTTGAGGTTCCTTTTGATATGAGCATAAACTTGGTCTTTTTGGCGTACAGAGTCAGTCCGTGTTCTTCACTAGCCCTGGCCACTTTCTTTAGAAGAAACTGTAGGTCATCTAAAGAGGTTGCTATTATAATTGTGTCATCAGCATATCTGATGTTGTCTATCACTTTTCCGTTCACTTTTACTCCCCTGTTTTCGTTCTCTAATGCATTTTTGTGATTTCTTCTGAGTAAATATTGAATAGCATTAGTGAAAGTACGCATTCTTGTCTAACCCCTCGTTTTATTTGAATTTCGGTGAATTGTTGATTTCCTAATTTGACAATTGCTTTTTGGTTCAAATAAAGCCCTGAGGTGATCCTGATGTCGTCCAAATTTGTCTCCTTGAGAATGTTTATGAGCTTTTCATGTCGCACTTTATCAAAGGCCTTGTTCTAATCTATGAAGCACACATACAAAGACTGGTTCATATCCATGCAGCACTCACCTAACACATTAACCGCGAACAACTCTTCGCTCGTGCCTAGTCCGTTTCTGGCGAACTGAGTTCCGCTTATATCTTGTTCCAGTTTCCTATATGTTCCATGGTGAATAATTTTGAGAAGAGTTTTTAGCGTATGACTCATTAGACTTATTGTTCGGTAGTCAGTGCATTGCTTAGCGCTAGCTTTTTTCGGAAGAGTGACAACAGTGAGATAAGCCATTCTTCAGGTATTTGCCCTGAATCATCAACTGCATTATACAGGTTGACTAGAATATAAATTTGTTCCTCGATAAGCTTTAGAATTACTCTTGGAATCTCGTCCGGCCATGTAGTTTCGGCATTTTTGATAGTTTTAAAAGCGTATATAACTTCCTGTTTGGTTCTTTCTGGTCCACTGTTTTGAGGTAATTCTTTTGGTTCATTTCTATTATCTTCAGATAGGTCTTTAATATTATTTGTCCAAGCTCTTATCTTTTCCTCTACTCCTGTAATGAGCTTCCCATTTTCATCTATTAAAATAGATCTCTGCCTTCTTTTTTGAGGTGCAGTCAATTATTTTACTTTTTTATAAACTCCGAAGCTATTGTGTTTTCTTTGCAAATGTCTTCACATTTCTTTTTGTAATATTCCTGTTTTACTTTTCTAACTTTGATTCGGAATTCTCTTTGAATATTTTTGTATTCTTTATTATTATTTTTAGCCTTATGCTTTTATCCATTCACTGGAGGATATGGGGAGTCATACATTCCTACTTTGCCTCTGGTTGTTTTTAAGGATCTCTCTACACGGCTATAGTATGGCTTCTTAAATGTTACACCATTTTTCCTTTACGCCTTAGAGAATATGCTCTCTTTATACTGTTTTATATTGTTATTGATTTTGCATTGCAATTCATGTTTTATGTTTGGATTTTTTTGAACTTTTTTCTAATACTAAAAATGAGGGAATTGTGATCCGAAGAGATATCAGCTCCTGTGTATGTTTTCACTGATGTGATGCTATTTCTGTATCAATGGTAATAATGTTGCAACGTAAAATAAAAAATTGCATCGAAAGAAATATGTGACAATATTTTGTAATTTTAGATTACTAGATGATCACATAATATTCTAAATTTTAGCAGTAAAAAACGTGCTGAAGGTAATAATTATTTGCTCTTCTTGTTTAATTGTATTTAGATAAAGCTATTTATTAGTTACTGAAAAAGGAGTAATTGTCTGCTCGAAATATCTGAAATAATTACTGGGCCTCGTAACTAGTGGCCCATGAATGAAAAACTTTTCATAAATGGAGTTTCGAAATTGTTGCTTTTAATTTAATTTAAACAGTGGACTCCAACACTGGGATATATAGCAATATTCATTTGCTTTGGGAATTAAACCAGAAGAAAGTACTCTTGGAGATAATTATGCCAATAATCTATATCACCAATCTACAGAAATGTTTTGTTTGTAATTTTTGAAATTCACTACTTCCTTTTGGAATAATACGTTAATAATCAAGGAAATTGAATAACAGTTATGTTAGGGAGCAGAAGAACCATCATCAGGAGACATAACTTTTACGACTAAAAACCACACCAAAGACAATTTAACTTAATTTATTGGTATTAGTACTCACGGATGAAGCTAGTAAATTAATAAATAATATTTTCAGTAATTGTTATTAAAGCAAATATATTTCGAATATTCTTAAAGAAACATTAAATCAAAGATATCAAAGTACATAAATAAACTATGCTTCTGATATTATACAGGAATATGTTAATTACATATGATTTAACCTATGTCGATTTAAAGTAAATCTTAGTTTAAAGTTCGATAACATTTCTGCTCATGTCATTGAACGTGTAACCTCGTTTCCTAATTACATGTTACCAACAGAGGTCTCTAGTTTTGAATTATTAAAGCAATCTACTTTTGAAATTAATTGGAAATTTTGCTATTGGTATTCATTCAATGCTCGAACAACGTTCTGAAGGAAATGAAAATATTAGTTCAAGGAAATCTTCCAATGTTTGATTCTGGCAAGGAAGAGAAAAAGGCGGAAATTGAAATTGATTTTGATTTGTTTAGGTTTTAATACATAAAATAGATACAGGGCGTTAAGTTGGATTATTGGTTAGTACAGAATGTTAAAAAACAAGGCACTATAATTTTTATATATAAAGATATAAAATTATTTTTTGTAAGGTAAATAAAACAATAGATGCATACAAAAATTTTTAAAAGACACCACTTATATGCGATTATAATATTAATTCTTATTTACACCAATAGTTGCTAAATTTAGTGGCGTAAGCAAGTGGTGCAAAGCATTCAAGGCGCATCCGGCCAAATGCCGCTTTTCCTCCAAATGGCCAAAGGGGTTTTTTCTCAAATATATTCAGAATAAAATGGAGCAAAACGTTGAGGCCCAAATCTTTGTAATTATAATATACATTAGCAATTATCGTGTCCGGGCTTAGCTATCGTAGAGGAGGAGCTCTAAACTAACTAGGGGCTCCTCAGTACTCTGCCAAAGACGGTCTGGGCGCGGTAGTCCTCAATACCGACACGGCGCGTCCTAATAGCTGATAGGCAATGCTTCTGCAGATATGTAGGGCAGGTGCGAATAAGGTTTTACCAAATAGGCACCCGCGGATAAACTGAGGACATGGTTTAGGGCAGCAGCTATATCATTACTTGGTATAAGCTATACAGGAATTATTCCTTGACATGTTGTATGCCAGACATGCACAGGTGACATCACATATTGATCTAACGGCTGCGCTACTGCGGTGTAGAAGGCAATGGAAGACCACTACCATACCATCCCAAGAGAATTTCATGGAGAATATCTATTTCCGGGCTGGAGGTGTGAAATGGGCTATCGGGCACTCAGGAATGGCTTGCCGGGCTCCCAGTGGTACATGGGCCTCTGGAAAGCTTAATCTTCGTCGGAAGCGTGCGGGTACATGGAATGTACGGGGACTGTTACAACCTGGCAATCATTGAAAGAGAAATGTCCACATATAACTTACAGTTACTTGGATTGGCAGGAACTCACCAGAAGAGCTCTGGCTCATACATCAGACAATCCGGAAATTGCATGTATTTCTCGGGGCACCAATCCCGTAGCCGCAATTGGGTGGCAATTGCTGTTTCGCCTTTTGTAAATAGTACAGCAGCAGGATATAATGCAATCAGCGACCTCATCATCTCTGTAAAATTTAACATAACACCGTGCAAGTTAAATATAATACAAGTATACGCCCCCACTTCAGAGTCCACAATGGATGTAATTTATGAATTCTATGATACACTAGAGCAATTTCTCAACACCATGCCAAACAATGAAATTACAATCGTCCAAGGTGATTTCAATGCAAAAGTGCACACTCAAAACGATGCTGATATAAGAACTAAAATTGGCAATTTTGGCCTTGTAACTAGTAACGAATGCGGTGAAATGTTCGTTAACTTTTGCATCGCACAAGAACTCTCTATAACGAACACTCATTTAGATCATCCCCGCGTAGATTATACACCTGGAAATCTCCTGCTGATAGATTTAGAAACCAAATTGATTTCGTCTGGATAAAGACTCGCTGGAAATCATGCATTACATGCAAGACATATCCCTGCGCTGACTGTGGGTCCGACCATCAATTCCGAATTGTTGATTTCAAGCTTCGGTTCCATACTTTGAAACGACCAAAAGCAAGAAACCCTCTTCTACTTTCCAATCATGCTGATTATAAAATAAAGACTGAGGGAAAACGCAGCACTTACGACCCATGTGTGGATTCTGTTGACGTAATATGGGAGACGCTGAAAGCAAATATGCTGGAGGCAGCTCAAACAACTACTCTTGCGGAGAGAAAGAAGGTATGGCTATCTGACGAGACTTGGAAAGTTATTTTACATAGGAAAGGACTGAAGGCCTCTGGAGTGTCATCTCCTAATGCTCAGGCTGAATACAGGTTACTAAGCAGAGAAATCCAAAAAATGTGCCGGCGCAACAAAAACACATTTGTATCTGATATATGTGCTGAAATAGATGCCCACGGTAATAGAAATGAATCTAAAGATCTTTCTCGGAAAGTGAAAAATCTTACTAGTTAATTCAGGACTATGCATTCAACCATAGAAGATGATTTGGGTAACACCATATATATTACTAGTCAAATAGGCGACTGATGGCGTAAATATTGACTATACCTCTACACTGATGTAGACTTCTTTAAATCCGTCGACTGATTTGACAATAGGGATGATTTGGAACCGGACATACTAATTTCTGAGGTGGAACAAGCCATTCATAACCTAAGAACAGGCAAAGCCCCTGGCGCTGATGGAATATCTGCCGATTGGTTGAAACATCTCGGCACCTATGGTACGCATCTCCTCCACATACTCTGTAACGAAATCTGGAACTGTGGAATATGGCCACGTGACTGGACAGACTCAGTCATTATCCCGCTTCACAAAAAGGGGTCGACTCGGAAATGTGAAAACTATAAAACTTTAGCTCTAATATCCAACGCCAGCAAACTCATACTTCATATAATTAACCAGCGTCTGAAACATTTCGTAAATTGCCAGATTTCAAAAGAACAAACTGGTTTCGTCAAAGGTCAGCATGCACAAGAGAGCAGATCCTAAATTGCAGACAGCTTATTGAGAAATTGCGTGCACTCAACATTCCCTCATTCATCTACTTTACTGACTACAAAAAGGCATTTGACTGTGTCAAATGGAAACAACTGTGGGAGGTGCTATCCGTGATGGGCGTCCCACGTCATTTAATAGCAATAATTTGCAATCTCTACCAATAAGCAAAATCAGAATTGCACAGGAGTTCTCTGACTCTTTCAAAACTCAGAAAGGTGTAAGACAGGGTTATATTCTCTCCCCCTTACTCTTTAACATCTACGGTGAATATGTCATGAGATGCACTTGATAACTCGCAGGGAGGTATCTCAATAGCAGAACAAAAAATCACTAGATACGTGGATGACATAACACTCATTGTGGCATCCGAAGAAAAACTGACTGAATTGATTCATCGCGTGGAAACTGAGAACCGGAAAGTCGGCTTGCACATAAATTGGATTAAAACCAAAATAATGATTGTTGAACGCAATGACAATGTATCCATCTCTGATGCCTTAAATGAATATGAGAGATTCCGTCAATTTACCTATCTCGGCTCTATCATTACAGAGGATGGCAACTCTGACAGGTAAATACTGTAACATTCTGTGACGACAACTGTGACAGAGAAATTTTGAGAAGAATTTCCATGGCTAACGAGCAATGGTGCGCTTGAAACATATATGGTCGGACCGTACCAAAACCAAGTCAACAAAAATAAAGCTAGTTTCCAAACTTGTTTTTTCGATATTGATGTATGGTGTCAAAACGTAGACAATCAAGAGCAATATCCGCATACGTATTGATGCGTTTGAGCTGTTTTGTTACCGTCGTATATTGCGCGTATCTTGGATGGAAAGACGCACTAATGCCTCAATTTCGCAGGAGCTTGGCATCGAGGTCAGACTCCTAACAATCTGTCTGCGCCGAAGTCTACAATATTTTGGTCACCTAGCCTGCAGAGAAGGCGACGAGAAACTGATGATAGTAGGCAACTTATTAGGTCGCAGATCGAGAGGACGTTCCCCGGCACGCTGAATCGATCGTGTGTTGACAGGTTGTTGAGGGTCCGCTTCAACAGTCCCTAGCGAGAGCGCAAGATCGCAATCGGTGGAAGAAGATTGTTTCCAGAGCAACATTCCATGATGGTCACGATCTTCAATAATGAGGGAACGAATACAGAGAGGGGTTAGCACTTCAAACTTAGCGTATGACGCAACTGTTTGAGCTTCCAGGATAATTAGGTAAATATTTAATTTTTGTAAAATATTAGTTTTTGGTGCTCTACATTTTATGTGCATAACTTATAATAAAATTGTTCTGCTATTATTTTGTTCTGAAAATATATAAAGAAACAAAAATTAAGCAGTATCATTAAAAACTCAATATAGGTTCCACTTTTATATTACTAACATCTACAGGCTCATTGTCTACCAAAAATTGATTTTGATGTGTTTCTTGTTTAAGTTATTCAGCCGAATCATTAGATTGCTCTAAAAGTGTTGTATATATATGGACAAATTAATTTGCGGTTTGTTGTTTCCCTAGACATTCGGGTTTGAATTGACTACATAAAAAATGTAAACAAATGTTTCGAAGAACCATAATAATTTATTGATAACAAATTGATAATTTAATTCTATATTAAATAACTGATCAAACTAATTAATTAGTGATAATAATAAGGAATAAAATAAATATAATCAAATGTAATTATATTGAACGAGATCTGTTTTCCTTTAATGCTAAAGGGCCGCTGTTTTTGTGGTACTATTTCGAAATATACGTATGGCTCAATTTGTTTCGGGGCACCATAAATGTCTGTAATATTTTTGACACTCTCTTGCATCGTTCTTTGGTTGTTGTTCAGTTGAAGAAGTATATTTCTATTGCTTGTTTGAAAGACATTTTTCTAGATATATTGCTTAAAATTTGATTTATGGACCATGACATTTATTAGTTTTTTTCCTTTCTTCTATTTTCGTAGAATTTTGAAGTATATATAATTAAACAAGTGTATTTAGTAATACTTCCAAGACAGAATCGTCGTCTATTAGTGTTGGCAAAGTTATTGTAATACTGATATCTATTATAGACTTAGAATTAGCTGGAATATTATAAATATTAGAGTGGATGTGCGTTTATGTTGTGTTAAAGCGCTCTTCTAAGTAATTCTGTATAAACACTCCGAACAAGCATATGGTTCTACATCTGGATGAGTGTATTGTTGAAATATTACCTGTGTGCAATATTACCTCACCTGTGTGCAAAAATGAATTAAAAATTAGGTTTGTGTTTTGTAAAACATTGTAATTAAAATGTGATAATGAAAATGTGAATACTTAGATGACATACTTTCTAAATGCATACGTTTATGTACACTAAGCGTACTGCAGCTTCGGGCCTTGAAATCGAAGTCGCGGCAAGCAAATCGTAAATCTTTTAAATGAGTCGGTTAATTATTTCGTGTAGTTTTGTAATCGCATTCTGAACACTCATATTATTTTTCTCTTTAGGTATTCGTATTTGAATTTCCAGATGATGTTTTGTTGATGTATCACATTGAATGAAATCAATCACATTGTTCACGTTTAATAAACTGTTCAACATACGTGAACAATATGGTGTCCGCATTAAGCCTAGAAGAATAAGCATTCGCAAATTTTACGAAGAACGTTATTAAAAGTCTTCGCTTGAAGTCCCTCTCCATAAACTTGGATACTGCAGTAGTTTCATGATTTGTGGACCGTATCTAGGGTCGCATCCACAGTGTTGTTTATTGTATCAAATGTGTAGTTTGCGCGGTAACAGCTCTTCACTCGTAAGTTTTACAAAAGGTTAGCCTTTGTGAAACTTTCACGTTGTAACTAATTATAATCTTTCCTTAATTTTTAGGTGTTATTACTAATACACTCTAAAAAAATGCATCAGGTTTTTGGGACACAGCAAATGATTGCAGTAAATTTGATAAACAATTATCTGATGACTCATATAATTTTAAGCATTAACCATTTCAAGATTCATTTGAAGAATACAAACAGTCAAAAAATTATTGAAATGACATGGCAGCGGATTTAAATAAAATAAGAAAAAATCCCAAAAATTTCTACTAAAAATTCTGATGCAGCCTTAAGCAGTCTGTAAGAAAGTTGTTAGGAGACATAAGATTAAATCAGTAGAATTGTGTAATCCTTCCTAATAAATAAATAATAGTTGTCGAATCAGTTCCTGGGAAAAGATAAAATTAAATTAATCAAGTAAGTAAATTATGTAAAAATAACTCACAGGTATAGAACCAGTTTTAATTTTCAATGCATGGAATACATGTAAACAAACTAGCTTCCTACCTCTGCTAATGAAACATATTGTCTACTAAACGCATTGCTTAGTGCGTATGAGAGTGGGAATATTTGGTCGTATATCTAACTGTATGAATCAGAGAGTGTACATAGGATTGTATGCAAACCCGTGCCCTAGAGTAAAATCTACTTGAGGCTCACGTCTGTAATAGCGAGATTGCTAAACATGTAAAATCACTTCCTTTGCGAACTCGATGACAGCCGTTCAGTAGCAGCACCCAGCAGCAGAACGACCAGCCAAGAAGCCAAATACAGGCATGCCCAAGCACAGACAGCGTGAACGCCAACGACAATCGCTGGGATGATAATATGTTTGGTTAGCGATTTTGTATACCATATGTTCATTGATTAAATTTCATGTAAGTTTTAACAGTTTTGTCTCTCCTTTTTTCATCCCCCCCCCCTACCTTCTCCTATACACTGGTGCATGTAATACTGACTTAAGTTTACGGGGTTAGTATTATGTGCTCTGATAACGATAGCACCTATGTTCACGAAGGTGTTATTGTGATTACAGTAGTGTGCGCCTAACGCTCACTTACGTTAACGGAGTTGATTCTAGTGGCTCGTATAACAGTAACACATATATTCACGAAATGTTATAGTAACTGGTAGTGATCTTCGAGTATTCCTACCATGCCCGTTATACATATCGTCCATGGAGATTTACCCCCGCCCTCCCGTTGTGTAGTTGACTGCCTCGTTGCATGCTTTACGTTTTGTTATTGGTTTGATTATTTTATCACCGAATTATTTTACATGCACCGTTATATTTATTTGCACCGTTTTTGATTATTATTATTGCGTTTGCACTGATTTTTTTAAACCTCTTGGCTTTGTTGTTTTGTTTATTTAACCACATTTATTAAGTCATTGATTTAGTTTGATATCCATTTGATTATTATTGACATTTAATGGAACATATATGTCTTTCTTTGTTTATAGTGCCCAGAAGAATAATAGACGGTATTGTTAATTGATTAATACGGTTTCACTTATCAGAATTAAGTTTATTACCGCTAGCCAGCAAGAACGAGAGCCTTGGTTTACTCACCAGACTAACCGATGCCCTCAGTAAGCCGCTGAGAACCGGAGGGACAACAACATCAGTTCCAGCGAGCGATCTCACCGTAAACTGACCTGGCGCCCGAGCGTCACGTTTCCGGGGGATAGAAGGATTCTAAAGTATTAATATATTTGTTTGTGCCGTTTTGTGACAAGTCGCAAGGACTCCAGTCAGCAGCTTCAGCAGCTTCGCGTGTGGGAGTGCCGTTGGCAAAACTATGACGGCTAAGAGAAGTTTTCAAAGTTAAAATTAGCTAAGATTTATCTTAAAAGTACCATGTCGCAGTTGAGACTTTCATCGCTCACTGTCAACACTGTCCATAGAAAGAGACAAAACAAAACAAAAAAAATTAGGTTTAGACAAATTAATCACAAACTTTGCCCAGGTTAAAGCAAGAAGAAAACAAATTTGATATCCAAAATGGTGCAATCTTCTAGGTTTACTCCGGGGGCGCGTAAAGCTTAATTAGGTCAGACCTCCATCTTAAGCAAAGAATGTATTATGTAATTCGTGATGTAGTTATCAGAATAGAATAGTACCCTAATAGACAATATAACCGTAAGAAAGCAAACTGATTTACCAAAAACACAGTAGAGCTGCATATTTGAAATTGATTGTTATTTATTGACTACACTTAGTAGTTATCGATATTTGTGTGGAGTAAAACATGAAATATAATGCAATATTTATCTTTAGAAATTCGTGTATAAGAAATCTTTTCTTTTACCCAGATTGACAACATCTATTAAGCGCTCAGCAAAGAAAGCAAAAAGATGCAACAACAGCAACAACTCAGACGACACTTTAAATGTATGTTTTTCTTACAATACTAATGGTATATACAGAATAATAATATATTTCTCACCATTCCTGTGACTACGGCTACGGCTAGTGCCGAGCGATCATTTTCAAAACTGAAA
>WYDF02278129.1:7295-17383 GCA_009867245.2 Adranes taylori | reverse complement strand
GACTTTATAAACCTCTTGAATTCCCAGCCTATAAGAACGTAATCGATCTGGTTTCTTATAATATTCTCGTCGCGGTCAGCAGGTGATCGCCAAGTGTATAAGCGTCTCGGGTGTAGTTTGAAGAAGGTGTTTGTAATGCAAAGTTTCTGCTCAGAACGAGTCGTTCGCCTCGTGTATTCCGCTCCCCCAGACCGTATTTTCCAGCAATATCGCCATCGCTTCCGGCACCGACCTTTGCGTTAAAGTCTCCAAGTACTACTGTAATTGGATATTATTAGTGCTTTAAAAAGAAGTGAATCAGGACGATCACGGTGTCATCAGAGCGTCAACAATCTCCGATATAAAAAAAAACAGAGTGAAAAATTATAAAATTTACAAAATTTTTAATGTCAGAGGCAAGTTCGCGTTGGCTAGAAAACATCTAAAGGTGACATGGTATCAGGGAACTTGAAATTCATGGGAAAAAGCTTTCTGCTGACATATCTTCAGCAAACACTTTCATTGACACATTGAAGATGTACGTGGAAAATGAAGGAATCGATGAGGAATTCATTTATAACGGTGATGAATCCGATTTAAATTGGAAGAAACTACCCAACAAATCTTTAAGATCAAGGCATCATGAAAATACTGCACCATGGTTACAAAACTAGTAAAGAACGTGTCACCATAAGGGTGTGTGCCAATACAACGGACAGACACAGACTTCCACTATTTGTCGTTGGGAAATCAAAGAATCCCGGAAGTGCATCAAAAATATCTTATCAAAAATACCTGCCTTCTATGGAAGACAACAGTTACCCTAGGTGATAGATGTTATGGCGAGGCCAGGTTGGAATTCCAAACGACGTCCAGTCAAATGCTTCCTTGCTTCAGTGGACTGAGCGTCTGTTCTTGTTTCCAGTGGGCGCCAGAGATCGTAGAAATGAAAAAAATAGGGTGGGAGAGCACACAAATGATTATTAACAATTAATAAACCACCACTTTATTAAATAAATACTATATTATTAACATGGTTGACATAAACCAATAAGGTATACCATAAATAAATTTTTAATAAATGATGCAATAAGAACAGTACTAGTTTTCTTCAAATTCTGTTTAAGTGGTTAGTCCCTATAAATCTAAAGTTACCCCACAATGCCTAGCCTATGATGCTACGATTATTGATTTAGCTTATGGTAATGATTGCTTACTATTATAAGATAAATACAATGGTATCTACAGATTTATGTACAGGCACTCAGCCAATTTTTTGTTTTTTAACACTTTAAAAAGTGGTGAGGACACAGACATTTAATACCTTAGGAAACTTCCCCGGATTACAAAAACACCCAACTCTTCCACCGTTAATAAGTCTACAATGACCGATATGATTCAATACTTAAATAATTGTAAATGGGCTTAATTTTACAGGAAAATTGAATGATTGGCTCATTACTAAAATTACTATCTAGTTCGTTTAAACGCACTGACCAAATGACTCCTATCCCTCCTTCATAAGTTTGCGTTCAGATTATAAACCCTACGATAACACCCAATCTCAATATAACCAGACCCCCTTTATAACCTGTTTGAAATAACCCAAATTTCTAACCTCATCCTTAAACAAACCCCTAAATTAAATGACCAAAAATCCACCCTTTGATTTTTGCCACGCCATCTACGGGTGTGGGTTAATATAATTACTCTAGCAATTACTGAAGTTAAGGAAATCCACAAATTACAAATTATAAATGCGTGATGCGCCAAAACAAGAATAAATTATACGTTATAATCCAAGATGTCTTCTATGCAACTCCAACGAGATCTCAGTGGGCTGCAAAAGCGTCTCAATGTTACAATTTAGAAAATTGGGGGAACCTCCTACAGTTGCCAATGCCTCCGTCGTCGCTGGCCTCCGACCTTCAGTAGCACGTGATAGATTGATGGCCCCAAGATGGCTACCATGAACCATGCTCCACGTGAACCGCTACGCAAATCAATTGAAATGCTTAATACAACATCCTAAGTCGACGCTCCAAAACGATTTACTGTACCAGAAGCCACCTTAGAGGGTGAAGGGCTCTACCCTAGGAAGTTTGTCTATAAATTTCAAACCACATTCTAGCCGCCATTTTTAAAACAAAAAAAACTCAATTTCTTTCCCAATCGGACCTTCACCAACCAATAAGTCTAGTGGCTTATTAATATCCACACCCCATTCCCAATTGTTTCTTAATAATTTTGATTTTACTAATTCAAAGACATGCTGATCTTGATAGATTTATACGCCTCAAAATTGGCCTCCTCTTGACACGAGTTTTCAGAGGAGAGTCTCTTCACATCGGGCTCTTCCAACTTCCCTTAGTAAGATGAGTCCCCATTCTTACCTCCCATATTGCGCCATTGATACTAACGTCCAATCATCGAACCTTATTTCTGCAGTCGCATCAAATTTGACGATCTTGCCATCCCCTCCTGCTTTTACAAAAGGAAAATAGACAACTGGGTTACGATGGTGCCAATTTTACCAACAAATATTCCCAACCACAGGCAGACGACCAATAGTAGCGTCGCGTACCGATTGTGTGCGAGGTTCCACCAGGGTGACATCTACCCGAATCAGTTCCTAAGCGTTACATCTTGCTGACTTTTTTTGAGAAGATTACACGGTTATATAGCCGCCCGTGCCACTTCCCCGTACTTCGCGGCAGATGTACTATATTCTTTCATACAGTCTCTACTATAAACACAATCTTTCTTAATTAATTATGCGAAATGGTCGACGTGAGAACCATTTCAGAATTCACCAGATTATTTATCAACAAAGTTTCTAATTTACGCAAAATAATTGATTAAATCGTTCCAACAAGCAACCTACACTGTTAGGCCGTGGCCCTTGCTATAAATAGAACAGGTAAAAGCTCTATTTTTTCAATCATAATACTAATTTAAACAAAGCTTTTCAGCCTTCCAACAAGCCCCAATTAACTGGAATCAAGCTGTTATCAACCAAAACGGCAGCTATTAGTGAGCACTATACCACAAAGGTAACACAATGGTCCAAAACTAAATGAAGTTACTAAAATTCAATAAATAAAACTCAACATTAGCAATAACACACTTCACCAGATATGTACATTCTGAACACAATTATAAAGGAATCGAGCCTCTAACAGCAGGTAACTAAATAAGCCTATTAATCTAGCTGTAGTTAAGTGCTTTTCTAAACGCAGGATCTATAAATCGCCCAACTCTCTTTCTAAAAAAATTCCAATAACATCAATCGAACATTAGACCCAATCACCACATACTCCCATCACAAATGTCAACTCTTACTAGGTAAGCGCGTACCTAGTATTTAGAAATAAGCCCTTGGCTGGTTCGCTGCCTACAAACAACCCCAGTATGGCTTCAAAGTATTACATGGTTGTAGGAACACTTCTATTTGTGTACCTACAATCGGCATTTGATGATATTGTGAGAAATATATTATGGAAAGAAATGGAAAAGGTAGGATCAATAGAGAATTGATTAAATAATTAATGAAATGTATGAGGACACGAACGTAAGAGCGAAAGTAAATGGAAGGGTCTCTGAATGGTTTGAGACCAACAGGGATCAACAGAGCATGCCCAATGAGTTCCTGCTTATTTATCAAATACCTTTATGATGTTGAGGAGCTTTTAGAGTAGGGACAAGCGGGAGGTTTAAAAATTGAGAGGGAAGATGTTTGGTCTCTAACGTACTCGGATGACAAAGTAGCTGGGAGGAAATGAAAGAGACGATTGGAGGAATGAAATGATATATGGACAGAAGGGGGTAGTGAGTGTGGAAAAGACTAAAGTTATGATTTATATGAAACGAGAAAGGATTGAAAGAGTAAAGACATTTATATACTTAGGGTTCCTACTGGCTCAAAATGGGTCATGTAAAAAACATGTGGATATGGTGTCGAAGAAGGCAAGGGGGGTTATGGAAAGAATAAGAGTAGTATTTTTCTACTATAATCAACCGCAGGTTCCTGAATAGGGGACCACGGTTACAATCTAAAAGTCTAAAAGTGGGAATTATAGTTGATATTATCTCGTCACTATAGTTGTGTTGTTGCTCCGTCTAGTCGTAGACACCCTACCGTTTAGTCTTTGACACCACCAAGTCCAATCCCTCGTAATTGTTGTCTTCTCGTTGTCGTTTTGTTGGTCACGTTTATCTAGTATTAACTCTTTCCCCTTGTACTTTAACAGCTAACACCACTAAGTTCAAACCCGCGTAGCCCTAATATGATCACCTAAAACATCCCAAGAATAGAAACCCTAGAACCCCTAGTTTGTATGGCTGAGGATGGCCCGAAAGAATTGAAACTGTAGTCACAGTCTTAACAACTGTACTATACGTGGTAGTAACAAATTAAAAACACTTCCAATTAAAAACATTTCCAATTGATCTCATCATGGATTACCACAAAGTAACGTTTGACTCAATCAATCTATTGAAAAAAATATATTACTAGAAGACATTACGAAAGCAATGGTTTAAATTTCAATATGTGAATGTGATGAAGAGTAGTTGAATTGCGATGTGGACGATCCTGATTTCCAAATTTTGAATGATGAGGAAATGATCAAAAAAATATCTGCCTCAGTGGAACAAGACTAAGAAGATGAAGAAGACATCTGCGATGGGAATATTGGTCCCAAACATTCTGAAGCTTACCAATGTTTAGATGTTGCTTTGAAGTGGTTTGAGAACTAAGAAGAATGCATTCCAGACAAAAGCCTCTCCAGACAAAAGCATTCCAGATTTGGCAGCTTCAAAGAGAACAGCTAGCTCGAAACAAAAATGTATTTTCGACTTTTTCAATAAAAAATAATTTAATTTTGTTTTTAACAATTTTATACATCTAGACAAAAATGATTTTTTCGATTATCCGGTTTTTTTGATATACGTTTTTTTTTGTTATCCGGATTATCTTCATCCCCAATTAGTCCGAATAATTGAAGTTCTACTGTAGTTGCAAGTTGGATGGTGCTTTATTATTACGTACAAACAGTTTGTAATCATATTAAACATCAAAACCCATTTGTTTCTTTCCCTTCGTTTTGTTTTCTCGTCTCCAGGTTCATCCTGTTTCTACTGTTATTAATCCATCCGAAGGACAGATGCATCAGGAAATGAATTTTCCTGCTTTTGTCACGGAACGTGTTTGGCATTCATCATAAGATTTTGGTTAATAGGATTTAAAGAGTAATACATCACAACTGGTGCATTGTCTTTATAAGTTTAGTAGATCAGTTAAGATTAACTATGATTATACTAGCTATCAAAATTTAATTTCATTTATTGAATGAGCATTGAAAAGTTGAGACCTTGCAGAATACAATGTAATAATAATATAATTCATATTTATTCTAAAAAGTGACTGCGACGGCTCGTGAGTCACTTTTCAGAATATCGCTTCTCTTCAGAATGAATTCGTTTGTATTGTAGAAGATTTCTTTTGCTGCAGTTTTGAAACCACATTCCGTACACTCGAAAGGCAGCTCTCTGTTATGAGTTCGGTTGTGCCTTACAAAATCTCTTTTTCGTGCAGTTTTGAAGTCACATTCCGTACACTTGATATGCTTCTCTCCATTAGTGGTTCGTCTATGTCTTACAAAACTCTTTTTCTTGCAGCTTTAAAGTCACATTCCGTACAATCGAAAGGCTTTTGCCCGTTATGAGTTCATCTCTGTCTTACAAAATCTCCTTTTCATGCAGTTTTGAAGTCAGATTCCGTACACTCGTAAGGCTTCTCTCTGTTATGAAGTCGCTCGCGACTTACACAACCTTTTTTCGTGCAGTTTGGAAGTCACATTTCGTACACTCGAAAGGCTTTTGTCCGTTATGAGTTCGTTAGTGTTTTACAAGATTTCATTTATGTGCAGTTTTGTAGTCACATTCCGTACACTTGATAAGGTTCGAGCCGTTATGAGCTCGTCTGTGCCTGCTTTGAAGTCACTCTTTTCTCTTTTTCGTGCAGCTTTAAAGTCACATTCCGTACACTCATAAGACTTCTCTCTGTTATGACTACGCTTCTGTTTTACAAAATCTGTTTTTTGTGCAGTTTTGAAGTCTCATTCCGTACACTTGAAAGGCTTTTGTCCGTTATGAGTTTGTTCGTGTTTTTCAAGATTTCTTTTTTGTGCAGATTTGTAGCCATATTCAGTACACTTGATAGGCTTCTCTCCGTTATGTCTTCGTCTGTGTCTTACAAAATCTCTTTTTCGTGCAGTTTTGAAATCACTTGCCGTACACTTGAAAGGCTTTTGTCAGTTTTGAGTTCGTTCGTGTTTTTCAAGATGTCATTTTTGTGTAGTTTTGTAGTCATATTCCGTACACCTGATAGGTTTCTCGCCGCTATGAGCTCCTGACAAAATCTCTTTTTCGTGCAGCTTTGAAGTCACATTCCGTACACTCAAAAGACTTCTCTCTGTTATGACTACGCTTCTGTTATACAAAATCTGTTTCTTGTGCAGTTTTGAAGTCAAATTCCGAACACCCGAAAAACTTTTGTCCGTTATGAGTTAGTTCGTCTTTTTCAAGATTTAACTTTTGTGCAGTTTTGTAGTAACATTCTCCGTTACACTCTCACACTCCGTTATGAGTTCGTCTGTGTCTTACAAAATCTCTTTTTCGTGCAGTTTTGAAATCACGTTCCGTACACTCTAAAGGCTTTTGTCCGTTATAAGTTCGTTCGTGTTTTACAAGATTTCATTTTGGTGTAGTTTTGTAGTCATCTTCCGTACACTGATAGGCTTCTCTCCGTCACAAGTTCGTCTCTGTCTTACAAAATCTCTTTTTTATGCAGTTTTGAAGTCACATTTTGTACACTCGGAAGGCTTCTCTCTTTTAAGAGGTCGCTCACGTCTTACAATTTTTTTTCGTGCAGTTTTGAACTCACGTTCCGTACACTCGAAAGGCTTTGTCCGTTATAAGTTCGTTCGTGTTTTACAAGATTTCATTTATGTGCAGTTTTGTAGTCACATTCCGCACACTTGATATGCTTCTCGCCGTTATGAGCTCATCTGTGTCTGATAAAATCTCTTTTTCGTGCAGCTTTGAAGTCACATTCCGTACACTCGAAAGACTACTCTCTGTTATGCCTACGCTTGTGTCTTACAAAATCTCTTTTTTGTGCAGTTTTGAATACACATTCCGTACACTCGAAAGGCTTTTGTCCGTTATGAGTTCGTTCGTGTTTTTCAAGATTTAACTTTTGTGCCATTTTGTAATCACATTCTTTACACTTGATAGGCTTCACTCCGTTATGAGTTCGCCTGTGTCTTACTAAATCCCTTTTATTCGTGCATTTTTGAAGTCACGTTCCGTACACTTGAAAGGATTTTGTCCGTTATGAGTTCGTTCGTGTTTTTCAAGATTTCATTTTTGTGCAGTCTTGTAGTCACATTCCGTACACTTGATAGGCTTCTCTCTGTTATGAGTACGTCTGTATCTTACAAAATCTCTTTTTCGTGTAGTTCTGAAGTCACATTCCATGCACTGGAAAGATGCTTCTGCGCTATGACTTCTGCCATACTTCGCACTGTTAGATATTGTTAGAAATTTTCGTAGGCAAATATAGTGACCGGGGAATTCATAGATAAAGTGATTCATAGATACAGTTTATATTTACAACTATAAATAACACGTTTTATCGTCCTTCACATAATTCCATTTTTCTTCAAATATTATAAATAATTCAGTAGAGAAATTTCTAACACTACAACAAATAATAATAAAAATAATAATAATAAATATTACGTCTCTTACATTATATTTACAGCAAGAAATATAGAACTGGAAATAGATATAGTTATCTATGAATGCTGTTCAAGAGTAAAATAAATCGCGTGGACTTTTATGGATCAATCCAATAAAACCGTAAGATATGATATGATAAGTTAGCCGGCGAAAAGGGGGACAGCTGGAATTTAATCTAGCCTTTAGTCTGCGAAACATATTTAATGGAATAAATTATTCAAATTGATAAGAAAGAGCAAAATGTAAAATAGACGAAACTCATTTCATGTTGTATATGATATTTATTATTAAGGCGCATGCACATAAAGAGATAGGAAATCTAATTGGAATATTCTTATAAAGTTTATTTTCAAACCAATCAAACATAATTTATAACAATAGCGTTAATGTTAATCAATTTAAAATTGATATTTTTGTTTTTAAGTGTTTATTAATTATTGTACGTGTGTGTCCATTATATGCAGTGTAATCCATTAAAAAGTTAGACTTCATCTAATTTTCAAAAGTGATTTACGAGCGGCCACAGGCCACAGCAAAGCGGGCAGCCGCGCCGTAGGCAAATATTAGGATCGTCGGATTTATGAATTGGCGAATTCGTGCGTAGGCAAATTCAAGAGTTCAAGGCAGTCTGGACAAATATGGGGACCGGGAGACTTATGGGTAGGCAATTTATATGGAACACTAATTTGGAAAGTTATAACTCCAGAACAAAAACAGCTACCGACTTCAAATCTTCAGTACAAAGCTTAAGGTGAATTCCAATTTTATATTGACAATGAACGTCTGAAAAATGTCTACTTTATATAAAATGTATACTGGAATTGTACATTTCCGAAATTAATATAGTAATAACGTTTTTGCTAATCAATATTTTTTCATGATAATTTGAGTGTTTACTTTTACATCGATTATAAATCCAGTACTCTAGAAAAATATATAAAACAAAAATTGCCGTACAAAATTTAGTAATTTTTGACATGTAAAAATCATCAGAGCACGCCTCGACTCAATTAAATAAAATGTGTAACACACTTACCGGTTAATTCATTTAATGAAAATTAATTTACATATATTAATAATTTAATAATCTTTAATTCACAAATAATATAAACTAACCGCCAAAAAAAAATTGATTTGTAAAAATCATCCCGCTAAAACTTAAAAAGAGAACAAAGAAAACGGCTATAAGAACAAAAATTCGTGGCCGCTACCCCATCTGTCATATACTGGAAGTTATTCGTTTCATTATATTTCGCATAAAACGTTAAGTTGAACTTTTTAGTTTTGACGGTCACCTTATAGCTCACCTTCAATTCAATTAGCACAATGTTTAGGGTAAATTAAATAAAACTAGCGTAACCTATAAATCTAGACACTTTTCATTTTAAATCTAGGTACAGAATCTACTGACATCTAGCGTTAAATAATAATAAATTTTTTTATCACCTCTGTCATAATTTTTATATTGACCCTGGTAATATCCAGATACAATTCCAGTTACTTTTTATTTTACATCTAATTCCTTTCTTATCTAAATTTTTTATCGTCCCTGTACAATATTTTTATAATGACTCTGATAATATCTAGTTACTTTCATTTTAAATCAAGTGACATTTAGCGCTAAATAATATTAAATTTTTTTATCGTCCTTTTACATTCTTTTTATATTGACCCTGGGCATATCTAATTACAAATTTAGTTACTTTTCATTTAAAATCTTGACATTAGAAAAATTAGTGACATTAGCGTTAAATAATATTGAATTTTTTGATCGCCTCTAATAATTTTTATATTGGTAATATCCTGGTAATATCTACATACAATTCCAGTTACTTTTTGATTTAGATCTAGTTACAAAATCTAATGATATCTAGTTTCAAATAATATTAAATTTTTTTATCGCCCCTGTACAATATTTTTACAACGACTCTGATAATATCTAGTTAATTTCATTTTAAATCTAATGACAGCTAGCGCTAAATAATATAAAATTTTTTGATCGCCCTTCTACATACTTTTTATATTGACCCTGGTCATATCTAATTACAAATATAGTTACTTTTCATTTTATATCTAGTTACAAAATCTAGTAACATCTAGCGTTAAATAATCTTAAAGTTTTTGATCGCCCCTGAACATATTTTTTATATTGACCCTGGTAATATCTAATTATAAATCTAGTTACTTTTAATTTTAAATCTAGCTTTAAATAATATTAAATTTTGGTCGCCTCTGTACATAATTTTTATATTGACCCTGGCAATATCTAGACACAAATCAAGTTACTTTTTATTTTAAATCTA
>WYDF02278118.1:0-17383 GCA_009867245.2 Adranes taylori | reverse complement strand
GCATTACAAAAAACATCATTAAAAAAGCACGTGTCCTACAAATTCACACAATGATAGGAATACATTTCAATTAATAAACAAAAAACACTTACGAATAAATATATCAATCTGCATCTTACACACATTTTCCATCGTCAAAACATTAATAAAACAGTGTTGGAATTCCAATTAAAACTATGTTTTACATAACAACGATATTCAAAAAAGTCATTTAGTATAAAATGCCTGAGCAATTTTAAAATTTCGCCCACTGAAAATCTTCCTCAATGTTAGTGTTTTTTCATTTTATGTCCTAGAGTGAGCCACAGCAAATCTTCGATGTCCGCTAGTATTTAACATTCATTGTAATCGAAAATTATTAATAAATTATATAATTTGGGTGTTCCATATCTCTAAGGAAAGTTGAGATGCCTTTACATACTTTTGTCTAAATAGGTCTGTAAATCATAGATATCTTGTTCAAAATCTCTAACAAACTGATCGTATTATTCCAGGATGGATACAAGATTAAATAAAAACATAATGAACAAATCCAAAAAATATTTTATAGGTATCTGAGTATTGGATTTGATGGCATCAGCAAGAAGTAGTGGCCAGTAACAACAAATATTATAAATACACAAGCAGTATTGAATATTCTTACAATACTATTTTAAATGCGACACCAATTTGAACTCTATTGGAATTTATTAGATTCTATTGGAGGGGTATGATTCTCGCTTGGCATGTGAGAGGTACCGGACTCGATATCCGGCGCCTCCACCATTTGTCACGGTTAACTTTGTACGTGGAAGGGTAACTTCTTACTTAATTTTCTGTATTAACCCTTCCAACTATGATTCGAAAAAATAAATTTATACTTTATTTCTTAATATAAATTAGTTTGTAACTATAAATTACATCGGGTCAAAATTAGACGTAAAATAATAAAGCTGAATAAGATTTTTATTTAATATATTCATGAACACAATTATTACCATGCGATAAATTTTAATACTAATCCTTAAGTAAATACAAAAATTACCATGAAACATTAAGTAATTAATTAGCTAATAGGAGTAAGTTATGTCATAGAAAAAAAATTACAGACAATAATAAATTCAGAAAAAGATTAATTTGTTTGGGATTTTCAAGACCGGTCAAAAATAATAATATAATAAAAACTTACATTTGTGCAGTAGTCATGCAAGTAGTATACATTATGTTTAGTTTTTGTTTAAGGAAATTTAACATTTAACTGTCGTCGCAGAGCAAAAAACTGTTATTATATGGATTGCTTCCCCTACATTCCCTTTCAACCGCAAGCCACTCACCCAGTGCAGGTGCTATAAGTTATACTTTTATAATTTTCCTCTTCTTAAACTATTGCTGTTTGTTTACCTAGTGGGCGTTGAACCCCCTACTTAGTTTTTCCTGCTCTGACTTTAGCCGTCGTAGAACATCTCAATCGCACCTTCAACATCTCAATCGCGTAGAGACTTCTTCCCGTCTTAAGCTGCTGTTTACTCTCTTCTACTTCGAATCCAACAATCAATAACAGTACGCTAAATGTAATGAATTAATTGTCTCCCTTTGAATCGTTGAATTTCTATACTAATGATTAAGTCAATTTAGAATGACATCTATTAATAAGTTTAAATAATTTTAATTTATCCAAATAATTTGATTGTTAAATAACTGAAACAGTACTAAAAATTTAGTCATCATTACTTATGAATATTCCAACATTGTATTTTAAAACATTGTATCACATAAGTAATCGGAATAGTGAATGCTTTGGACTACTGAGCAAAAGTGTCCGAGAATCGACACCTTAACATTCACCAATATTATAATACATTCTATCAAATAAGTCACTGAAATGGTGAATGCACCGGGTTTTACTGAGCAAAAAGTATTTCCTACTTCTTGCATCTCTTAAAAGACGTAAATTGGATAGAGTAGCCCTTTTTCCACTATACTCTCTATTTGATTTTGGTTCAATTTTCCAGTAACCTTAGAGTCGATAGTACAATTTTTATATCTTCTGATTCAAATAATTCAAACTATATAGATCTGTAGAAAAAGCTCTTCTTTGAAGTTAATTGTCATTTGTCAACTATTGGCAACATGAATCGAAATATCGTAATTAGCATGCGCAAAATAAATAAATAGTTCTAGTAAGTACTTAGTTAAGGGCACTTGTTGTACACTTGATTTAAATACACTAAAATGTTTTACATTAATTAATAGATGTCTTATTGAAATAACTTTAATATGTAAATTAAATGTCTTGTTGGAGTGTTCAATTAAATATTATTGTATATCGATTACACTGGGGAACAGAGATTTTGTTGACTTAGATCTGTCACTTGTTTTAATTAACTTTTGGCATCTGAATGCAAAAAAATAACTGCATTTCTTGCCTATCACATCAACTTTTTAGCTACAGGATACCCTCTCTTTGTCTCAAAAGTCATAAAAATGCACATACAAAATGTATTAAGGATACAAATGAAGATGAAGAGAAAACTTACTATAAAGAGAAACACATTAAGGCAAAAAAATCCGCTAATAGCTTTTTCTGGAGTATTTAACATCTGGACATTCTCGCTTGATGTTCCAACAATAGTCAGCCATTATATGTACATCCCATCTACCTTGATACCGTGCCTCCATGACCTTGAAATATTGGTGGAGTCACTCACTCTGCTCATCAGAAACTCCAGCAAAATTTTCAGGGAAGTCAGCAAGATGGCTATGTATAAAATGCAGTGTGTTGATGCTCATGTTGCAACCAAGCATTTTGAAATTCTCCAAAATTTGCTAAACAATTTCGGTGTAATTTTGTGCTCGCTTATTTCGAAGAAAGTCTCTAATAATGTTTTTGAATGCCAATCAAGCATTATTTTCTAGTTTTAACATTGTTCCGATGAAATGTTCATCTCTAACGAACTGCCTAATCTGTTGACGGTCAAACTCACCTGCCTTTATCTTTTCAAATGATAGGCTAGGAAATGCCGAAATGAAATACTTGAAACAGTCTCCTTAACTTGACAAAGCTTTAAGAAATTGCTTCATTAGACCCAGTTTTATATGCAGACTAGGAAATATAATATTCTTTCTATCGACAAGTGGCTGATGTAGAATGTTTGGGTCACAAGGTTTCAGATCAGATCGTGTCAGCCCCGATCTACTCGCCTTTATCCAATGTTTCTCACGAGGTTTGCTGTCCCACATACCCAAAAGACAGGAATACTTGGTATATACGCGTTGCTGGACAAGGAGGAAGCAGATCATTTTAAGGTCATCACAGATGATCCATTTGTACGTGTAATATTGCAACATATCAATGACTCTCTTGATGTCTTCATATTATTCACGCAAACAAAAAACGCCTATTGGGATTGCACCAAACAAATCACCATTTTGAAGGAGGACACACTTCAAGTTCCGCTTTGAGGTATCAATGAATAGTCACCATTCAGTTGCATTATAGGCTGATATTCCCAACTACTCCATTAAACCATGTACGATATGATAATACACAAATCCACCCTCACTTCGTATTGCAGAAACGCACTTTGTCTTGATCGAAAGTAGGATATCTTAGCACCGTTTTCAAGCAAGATTTTCTCGTGCAGTCTTGATGCTAACAGTTCTAAAACTTTTTTGGATAGACCCAAATCTCGTACCAAATCATTCAACTCATGTTGCACAAATACCTTACGAATGGAACCATGGTCAATTTCAAAATCTTCATCGTTGGAGTCACTTCGATCTTCACCAGATTTGTGTTTCAAAAGAGGATAATTCTTTAAAAACTGGCATTAGGATTTCAGCTGAATGAGGCACTGGTCGTATAGTCATGGTAAACTAGGATACTCTATTTTGCCTTTATTTTTCTTGTTATATCCTGATAAAAAAATAATAGTTACTTGAGTGATCTCTAGGCTCTCGCCAAATGAAGTAGCCTAGACAACTTTACACCTGTCGCTGGTCTCCTATGCATCATTCACGCCGCGCCCTCTTGAAACGCTTTATTTCAGCCAATAAGAGAGCAATAGTGTTTCCTATGATACACGCTCGATTCAGCGGAGTCCAGTGGTCACATTCACATAAGGTATAGAGAAGAAACCTGCCGTGATAGAAGAAAACTTATTTCTGTTTCGAAATTAGCATGTTACTTTAATTCTGAAACAGCTCAAAAATCGAAGTCACTAGCAATTGTGTTAAAAATTGTCTCCCAATGTTATTGTTTGTCGCTGCGACTTATTGGCGCGACTAATTAGCAGATCAGAGTAGTATGCAAGACCAACGATAATATATTCTCTTCAGAATACAACACAATAAATAAAGGAGTTCCTCAAGGTTCTAACTTAGGGCCCTTACTTTTTATTATTTTTATTAAGGATCTTCAAACATTTATTTCGTCACACTCTAATGTTACCACTATTGTAACCTATGCTGATGACTCGAACTTTCTGATGAAAGGTAGTAGTGTACCGCTTGTGGGTAAAGTCAGTATGGCCTATAAAACAATATTAGAATGGTCAAAAATTAACTGTATGTATGTAAATGAAGAAAAAACATCGTATTTTCTGCGGATCGTGACTACAAACTATCACTTTAAATTAAGTTCAAATGAAAGCCTAAAGAAATCGGACTATATAAAAATGTTAGGTGTGTACTTAGATACAAATGTAAAGTGGTTTCCGCATATTGACTGTTTGGGTGGTAAACTAGGAAAAATTTGTTAGGAAAAATCCATGAAGGCTCTCTCATCTTATTGTAGTCCCTTTAACTTTGAAATATTTGTATTTTGGAAATTTTTACAGTGCTCTAACATACGGAATAATATACTGGGGGGAGCTTGTAAGTTACAAATTGATAGAGTTTTTATTATACAGAAAAGAGCAATACGTACAATTTTCAATATAAATAGTCAAACAAGTTGCAGACCTGTTTTCAAAGCTGAAAAATTATTAACAATTTATGCTGTTTATATTTATTCAATTCTGTGCTATGTCTACAAACATTTTGACTATTTCTGTAACAATACCAAGAGCACACATGTATATCCTACTAGACACAGAGAGTTGTGTTTGCTGCCTCAACAGAATTTAAGTTCTTTTGAAAACAGTGTCTTTTATACTGGATGTAAATTTTATAACATAGTACCGAAATTATTTAAAATCATGTGTGAGTCTTTTTAGCTTTAAAAGCAAATCAAAAATATTACTGATAGACATATTCAATGGACGAGTTTTATGATTACTATAATAAAATTTAATTCCATATTTTTTATTTTTTTTTCTGTTTTAACTATGTTTATAACACCTCAATTTTTGTTTATTATATTTTGTTTATAAATATAAATATATATTGTTATACATGTATATTTATATTTTTTCCTACTCTCTATTTGATATCTATGACCTGAGCAAATGTTTATATATCTCTACATAACATGTAATTGCTTGCTTCAATAAATATGATTTTATGATTTTATGATCAACTGAGTTTCGTTGGCGGTGAGTGAAAACTAGAAAGGGGCAGCAGACTAAGATAATAAGAAACCGCTTGGTAGAAGGCGTGATTTAGCGCATGTCAAAATTAGTTAAGCAGTGCAAACGTTAGCTGTGAGCTGCTATAGGACGTATGTAGGAGTAGGAAACTTGAGTGCATGCTATCTTATTAGTTAGTAATACCTTATTAATGACTTAGCAATAATTTAAGGGAAGAAATTTAAAGGGTAGCCTCGTATATGTGTTATACTAAAATTAATTTGGTCTGAAGAATTAAATTGCAAAATTATATTGTCGATCCCTTTTGATAGTTGGGTGACTTAATTTAGTAAAGTCTAACTTATTTCTAGTAAAAACTGACTAGTATTCTAGTAAAAACTCAGCCTGTTATATCGTCACGTACAAACTTAACCGTGACAATATCTAAAATATATGACTCAATTTATTTCTTCATTACAAGTTTTCGGGCCGCCCCTGTTTTTAATATACATAAAGCAATAAAGGATACATGTAGAAAGATGAAACCGTACAAATGTAAATTTTATTCGAAAATAAAGTCTGGTATTAAAACTTTTGAAAAGGATTTCGTTTATGAATGTTAATAATTTACTTTGCATATTCTCTCTCTGTCGTTCTCTTCGAAATACTTCTTTTGTGTACAATATGCAATCATTATAAACAAACAAGAAATATTATCAAATTAATTAAAAAGCGATGAACATTCGGTTTCGATTCAATCTTGGTTTTAGGATTTAATGAAAAAAGAAAATACAAAGTTAACATTTTAAATAGATTTTTGTTTAGATATTCTAAAATTAATATTTGCGTTTTTGTAAATCAAATTTGTATTGATTTAAGCAGTTTGCAATTTGATTTACATGTAAAGTTAACATTTTGCATATGTATATTTTAGTACGAAGGAAATTAATATTTTTGCATTTATATTAAAGTTTACTGCTTTAACATAAATCCGAATTATTAGAAAGTTTTATAGATTTTTGAAATCAGGCGTCCTTCTATCATTCAATTACATACAAAACCTATCTCTCTCAATCTCAAAAGCCTCATTCTACCGTCTATTTCTGAACATAGGCTTCTCTCATTTGCCTCTATTTTGCGCTTCTCTTGTCCAGTTCAATCCTACTGCTAATTTTAGGTCATTTGTCCAGCGCATTGGTGGTCGGCCTCTTGTTCTCTGTCCAAGGTATGGCCTCCAGTGAAATAAAATATTAGTCCATCTCTCATTTTCGTATCTTGCTACATGGCCGGCATAGTTTCATTTTAGTACCGCTAGTGTTTCGATAACATCTTTGACTTTTGTGGTATTACGGATCCATACATTGTTTTTTATGTTTTTAAGAGATATACCCAGGATCTGCTTTTCCATAACTCTGCATTTTTGCTATTTTATTCATTGACAGTTTTGTTAGTGTCCATGTTTGGCATCCATATGTCAATAATTGGAAGATACATTCATCAAATAGTCGTGCTCGGAGCTTCAGAGGGATGTTCTTGTATTTAATCACATGTCCTATTTTCCCGAATGCCGCCCATGCTAGCCTTCTTCTATAATATATTTCGGCCGTCTGGTTCTCTCTTCCTAGCTTTATTTGATGCCTTAAATATATATAGCTATCAACGTTTTCAGTATTGCAGTTTTTAATAGTTATTTGGGGGCTGTATTGCACATCACTTTTGTTTTATTTAGATTCATTTGTAGCCCTATTTTATTTGCTGTTTCATCTAGTTCTTTTACATTTGCCGTAGTTCTTCTGGGTCTTCTGTGATAAGCACTCTATCGTCAGCAAATCGTAAGTGGTATAGTCTTTTGCCGATAATTAGTATACCCCTGTTTGGCTATTCTATATGTTTAAAGGCTTCTTCGGGGGCTAAGATGAATAATTTGGGCCCTGGTGTAGTTTGACCATCGATGTTGCTTTGTCATATATGTGTTTTATTAGTTGGTTGTATCTGTAGTATATGCGTGCATTTTTAGGCTGTTTATTATTATCCAATGCTCTATGGGGTCAAATGCTTTATAGAAGGCTACGAAAGCAAAGCAAATTTTAAGGTTGTATTCTGTTACTTTTTCAGTAAGTAGCCTCATCGTAAGGAGGTGGTCGCATGTACAGTTTATCCTTAACGCGGCTTGTTCTACAGGTTGCTATTCGTCTAATTTACTTCTGAGTCTATTTGTTAGTATTCTTGTAAAAATTTGTAGATTGGGGATAGAAGACTGATGGGCCTAGAGTTTTCCAGATTTGTTCCGATCTCCTTTTTTATACATCAGGACTACAATCGCTTGCTTCCATGATTCTGGTATTTTTCCTTGTTTTAGACATTCATTAAACAGTTCGCACAGTGTTTTGATAATTTGTTCCCCTCCCTGTTTTAACATTTCTGTGGTTATATCATCATTTCCTGGTGAATTGTTATTCTTCATAGCTTTCAGTGCTAGCTTCGCCTCTTTTCCATCAATATCGGGTAGGCATCTGATCCTATGTTAAGTACTTCCATTATAGGTGTTTGATATTTTGGGTTTTCATTTTGCTGAGGGGTATACAGATATTTATAGAAGTTTTGTGTAATCTCTAATATTTTTTTCTCTGTCTCTTCTCCGTCTTTGCCTTTCAAGTTGATAATTTGTTTTTTACCCTCCGAGGCGTTTTAGATCTGTATTTTGTTCTATTACCTTTTCTATTTCGGCTTCGTTGTATTTTTGCAGGTCCTATCTGATTAGTTGTCTTGTTTCATTAGAGATTCTTCTAAATTCTTCTACTTGGTTTTTTCTGGACAACTTGTTCCTTAGTTTTATCTTATTTCTTGTTCTTTCGTTTAGTTTTTCTATTTTGGTATTTTCTCTATTTTCTACTTTGTGAGCAGCTTCTTTCAATGAGCTCATTATGTTATTTGCTAGGAACTCTAAGTTTCCGGAATTTGTTCTATTTTCGTTTTCTTTTAAATTTTGTTATATTTCTTCCCTATATTTGTCACCGTTGTTTTTGAGTTTTATCAAATTTATGTGTGCGTGTTTTTCTTTTGGATTTGAATGGGTCTTAGCCGGTGTTTTATTCCTATTTTTGCTCTTCTTAGCCCATGGTCACTAGATATTTTAAATAAATTTAAAACACTAACGTCTTCTATTATCTCCTTTGTCCATCTCCTTTGTTTCTTCTTTTTAAAGAACGAATTAATCGAATATAAATGCTGTTCGGATAGGAACTCGAGCATCATATATCCTCTTTCATTTCTTTGATTGAAGCTGAATTTACCTATCTTTTCCCCTGTTTCATCTTGTCGTTTACCCAACTTAGCGTTGAAGTCGCCCATAATCAGTAAATACGTACTTGTACTTGTACTTATAGTTTTTGATATATCTTCATAAAATATTTCGACTTCTTCTTCCTTAGGGTGTGATGATTTTGGTACATAGCACTGGATGAATTTTATTGTACATTTGTTAGAGATCTTCAATGTTATGGCAGCTACTCTATCCGAGATGTTGTTATATTCTACTACGTGTCGTGCTATTTTTTTATTGATCATAAATCCTATTCTTTGGCTTTTATCTTTTGCGCTTCTGTAATACAGGGTATGATCTGATTTCAATGTGGTACAACTCTCGTCTCTTCTCCTTCTCTCACATAAGCCCACTATGTCCCATGTTATCTTTTCGAGTTGTTGTTTTGTTGTTCCAATTCAGATATATCTTCTTCTTTCATTAATGTTTGTACATTTTCCGTTGCCATTGCCAATTTCGTAATATTCTTACAGTCTGTTTGAACTCGGTGATTCTTAGCACCCCTGGTCTGTTTATCTTCCCGACCGCTGTCGTCATTGCGTCATTGGTGGTTTGCAGTCCGCCGAGGACTCGTGGCCTTTTCTTATTCTTTCTACTCATATGAAGGGATTGAGGTTATAGGATTTGAAACGCAGCACTATCCTACTGCGGGTTGGCGAGTTTCTTTCGCAGCCGCTCTTAACATAGAGAACAGACGCTTTGCAGCAGCCGATTGTGGGTACAGACGCTGCTATCTGGTGGTCTGCGGGAGGTATTTTATTGCCCACCAACGCGGCATATCTACTGGGCTTTCCTCTTTGCCTCCACCTGTGGATGCGCCGTCTAGGGGTTACAGGCTTCCCTGAGGGTCAACCTATCTACTAATAGTAAAATAGTAAAATATATACTAATACTAAAATAGCGTTCATTTAGTTTCTTAACCAAATACATATCAATAGTGTTATCTTACCATATGAGTTCGCACGTAATTACAATGTTATATAATGTACTAAAATAATCAATTTTACATATAATAAGATCAAAAATTTAATTTAAATCATTTTGGTCATTTATGGACAAAATAATGAAGCTAGTTTTAATAAGTTTTTAAGCAATTACGTTTTAAAAATAACGCGCAATTTTAGATCTCAATTATTGATTTTCAAATATGCCTTTTGCTAGAATATTTTTCACCAACCAATAAATTAAAATTAATAGATAATAATAGATATAGGTGGATAATGAATGAAGATGGAATAATGAGTATTTGCTAGCAGATTTAAGTATGGATGACAAAAGATTGGTTGCGAGGTTTAGGTGTGGGAATAAAGAAGGAGTAAATAAATTTTGGAAGAATGAACAAGAAAGAATGTGTAGAATATGTGGTATGGAACAGGAAATGTGGAGCCACTGGGTAAGAGAATGTGATGGGATAAGATGGTTGGATAGAGAAAGGCAATTGGGAGATAACTGGACGCTAAGCTTAGGGATGGAGGGTAAAGGTTTGGAGTTAATGAAGAGAGTTTTGGAGGAAATAAAAAAAAATTAAAGGGAAGAATTTGATAGGGAATGAGAAGTGTAAAACATGTGTTGATGTATAGGGCTGAAGTGTGGGCGGTGTGTGTTAGGGACATAATAGAAAGGGGGCAAGCTGTGTGCTTAAAGAGGATGTTAGGAATTGCCATTAGAGGATGATAGGAGTTTACCTTATGAAATAGTGCTGCAGGAATCGGGGTAATATAAATGCGGGGTGAGAGTGAGAAAGATCGTGAGGTTCGAAAGAAAAGTATAGATGGATACAGAGTGTTAGATTGGAAAGGAAGTATACGTAAAAGGAATGAATGAGAAGGGTATGGGTGGAAAGGAGTATAAATGGATGGAAATGAGAAGGATACTATATGAAATAATACGATGGTTTATGAGGAAATGGGGAGAGACTGAGAATGACGTATGTGGTGAAGCAAGAGAGGTTTGTACGTGTTAGAGTGAGCAAGTTTAATAGAAAGTATGAATGGACGATGGGGGAAGATGGGATGGCTAAATATGTAGAGTATGGTTTGAGCATGAAAGAGAAAAGTATGATTGCGAGGTTTAGGTGTAGAAGTGAAGAGCAAGGAAATCTATACTGGATGAATGAAAGAGGGATGAATAGGCAGAGTATGTGGGAGAGGTGAGGAAACGTGGATGAATTGGATGACAAAGTGTGTGGGGAGGCAATGGAATGAAGAGGAGAGAATTGGAGGATATGCTTTGGACAAGAGGGGCGAGGAAGGGTAATAATGGAAAGAGTGATGAGTGCGGTAAGGGATTGGAAAGGAACATAGGAATAGTAGGCAAAGTAAGAGTGATTTAGGTTAAGGGTAAAGGTACAGATAAGTGACAGAGGGTTAGGTGGGTGATATGGAATTCAGAATGATGGGAAGGAGAAGATAAATGGAAAGTAGGGGTAGGATAGAGGAGATAGGATGGGGATGGAATAATTGAGAATTTGGTCTTCCCTTCTACCTTGATGAATATTCAACTATTTTGAATTTGTTATATTGGGTTAATTATAGTGATAGCATTTAATTTTATTTGATATTGAGAAGGAACTATTTAAGTTATTGGTTTGTAAATAAAATTATGATGTTTGTAAACCTGCAATGTATTGTTTTAGCTATATCGCAATAAAGGTTTTATCTATCATATCTATCTATCTATCTATCTATATTAAAATTAGAGTTGTTTTCAATTCTAATTTCAATACAGAGAAACACAGAGAAACCTATACAGAGAAAGAAACCTTAGACGTTGTGTAAATCTGGTAAGTAACTGCCTACAGGTATAAAATATCTAATGAACTAATTTAATTAAAATATATGTTGAAAACGCAATAGTTAGGCACCAATTAAGCAAACAACTTAGTCTATTGCTTGTAAAAAAAAGGTAACGGGGGAAAGGGAGCAATGTTTAATATTCTATGCACAGGTTTCTTTAAAGAACCTCAGAGGTTCAATTTTAGTACGTTTAGACAGAATTTTGGCCAATTTTATGGACTCTAGGTTTAGGGAATGTATGAACATACAAGTAAATGATGCACAATAGGTTACCTATTTATGTATAGTTAAAATCCTTATCTACTTGTTGTTTATCACTTGTATCTTTGACTTTTGGGCATTAAAATGTTCTCCTCTTGGTATCATCTCGGAGGTCATTTTGTTTAATTAGTGATTGTCGTTCATCTACTTTGCGAATGTTATTGTAGGGCGCAAATGTATTTGAACAGCTAAAATACAATATATAATGATATTACAATATATAATGCAATATATACATTGAAATACAATATATAATGAACACAATGATATCGTTAAGTCCTGCTAGAACCTTGGCGTGCACTCACTGGTTTAGACATTTTTCTTTAGGTATATTGTATTCAGTGTTGATTATTTAACTCCTAATGAGAATTTTAATTAAATAGTTCTGTACTGAATATGTATTAGAAATTATTATTGTGTAATTGGTTGGGTACTTCTTCCCATGATAGCCATCCCTTACATCCGGTGAGATTGAATTGTCTTGAATTGTCTTGACGAGTCCGATGGAGATCAGCTTAGAATCCTTTGCGTTATAATATGTCCAGACAACAGAAGCTCCCTAAAACTTACCCAGGTGAGCGCCAGTAGCTTTGTACGGATAAATTCATAGAATGTGCATATAAATAAAAACCTCATATAACAAGACAACTATAATTTATTTTAAAATATTTGTATCAGAATTTTAATACCATACATATAAATATAAGTATTTGTCAAGAAATGCCATAAAAGGTGAGTTACGCCAGAATATCAATTAAATCTGTTCATGAATAATATATCACAGTAAGATAAGAGCTATCTATTATTATAATCACCTAAATAGTCAAGCACAATTTTAACCATTTATTATTTTGAAATAATTATTAAGGTAAATTATTGCTTTGAGAAGTTATTATTCAAGGTAAAATACGAAACAAATAAACAATATATCTGTATGAAGTTATATCATAGGATAATCATTAATTAAATTCTCACTGAAATTTAGAAAATTATTATTTGGACATAATATTAAGTTGAAAATTTATTACTTTGAGAAGCAGTTAGTCAAGGCTAGATACCAAAAATTAAACAATATATCTTTATCAGAATATCATAATTAAACAAAAAAAAAAACAAAAAGGACCCAGCTTGCTTAGGAATTGCCCAATAGCCTCCATCTACCCCACCATTCTAGCCTCATACTACGAACAAGAGTACTATTCCGGAATACCATTTCCTTACAATAACTCTAAATTTGCAGGTCTTGGATCGGCTAGACATCGACAATTAAATTAACAATTACGAGCAGGGATATAACAATCGCCGTTAAAACTCCTAAATCCTGAGGAGATATTACTACGCTTAATTTTAATCCCTTACCTTCAACTCTAAATAAAACAAGTCATGTATGACTTGCGCAGTAGGACTCTATACGAGCACGAATTTCATACAAGCGTGCGCTTAGCATCCAAAATCAGCCAACAGTGCCAACTACACATTCCTGTTAACCTCAGTCAGTCATAATAACAGCTGGTAAAACGAACGCAATCTGACATTGAACAGAAACATAACATTGTCAAGCAAACAAAGACGGCTCGTAATATAAAGGATTAAGCAGTACATTAATATTGTAGATTAAATACATAGTGATCGTAATTAATGGTCGACCCTAGACATTACATCATAAGATCCTGATTACGCAAATTTAGTTAACAAGGTAACTAACGGTAAACAACAAATTTCCTATTAAACGGCAGTCCGCAATTTCTTATTTTAGGTACCAACCAGGATGTGGATTTCAATTCCTCTAAGAAGATAAATAAGCTTACGTGGTATATACTTCTGGAAGACAATAGCAACAAATATTCTACACGTTATAACTAATATCTCTCAATTACAATAACAAAGTAAGTACACTATACAGTATAACTAGGTACCCTCTACAATAGGTCTATTGTTTCTTACCTTCATAGTATATGTAATATTCTTAATATTTCTTATTTCGCACAATAATTTGCACCTTTCTTCTTATTTATAACATGCACTCAACAGAGACATATTACGACATGAAATAATTCATACATCGACATAAATAAAATGATTTGATTGTTCAAAGTCAGAGGTGCAGGTTGTAAGGTTTGTCGCCTATTGCTCCTTAGTGCAAGAATTTCGCGTTAGGAGGTTGGTCCTACTGATTATATCGATTTTCCAAACCACTTCGGAATTTATCGTAATTCCGCCGCTGTTTTAATTTTGCAATTGATTTATTGGTCTACGGTTTAAATAATTGACGTCGAGCCAATGAGAGTTAGGATAGCGTAACTTAAGGAGACGTTGAAGGAATTGGTCTTGGTGGTTGAATTTTAGACGGACGGAAGTAGCCATCAATGTGGCCATTCTCTTCTGAAACTTAGTGTGATATAGCGGCGAAGAAATTAATTTTTCCAAAATACCATGTCTCTGTAAGTGCAAACTATTGTGCGAAATGGGTTTGGGTTTGAAAAGGTTGTCATTCTAAGTTAAGCTACTAAGATTACTTGGCTGGTCTAGTCCGGATTGGGCGACATCCCTAGGGCGGACAAAAGCTTTTAGCCTAAGTAGGACTGGCGGTGGAAGATTAATCTTTTCATCTTGTTGTATTCATCGTTGGAATGAAATAAGTGGAGTTTTGGAACTCTTGTTCGTGTGATGTTTGATGTGAAGCAGCCACCTTGCGGAGCGGAAAGTATCACTGCATCGCAGTGTTAGATGTCTTCGCCGACGACGACTTAGGCAGCTGCTAGCGGCTTCCCAATTCTGCTAAATTGAAACATTTGTAGAGTTGTCTTTCAGCCAGCCGTCCAGCCAGTGTTGTCTTTCATATATAGTTAGTGCTACAAATATTTTTATCATTTTCATACGCTTATATTAATTTCACATACTGTTATTGCTTAAATATTTTAATAAAATGGTGGTTATTTGTTATTTTGTAACTGGTGAATTTTATTTTGTATGCACTTCCTTCCCTATTCATCGGAGATTTAGGTCACTGGGCCCATATAGACACTAGCGGGCGCCGCATTCTAAGTCAAGCGTGAGACAATTACTAGGAAGCCTCCGGAACCACGACCAAGCCGCCACGGTACAAAAACTTTCTGGAGGGTAACTCTTGTTCATCCGAGTGGACAGATTATAGTATACGAACGCATTCAAAAATGGACCATAAACCATCAAACCAGTAGCCCGCTTGCTGTATTTAGTTACGACAAATTTCTATATGCGCACTAAAAACTCAGGAGGAACCACTCTCATTCAAACCTCGTTTAAGACACCATTTGGTTTTTGCGATCCGAAAATTGAATGTTTGTAATTTTTTTATTACGGTTATAATTGCACTCGTTTGTTTGTTGGTCGTCTTAAAATTACTCTCGCATTATCTACCCTCGCATTATCTAGTTATTTGCAAATATCGTTAGTTCAAATTAGTAATAAACTCGCGTTATTAAAATTCAACACATTGTTTAATTTTTGTATGAATTAATTGTAGTATTTACACGTTAAAAACCACCCATTAAAAAACATTAAAAACCACCCTATTCACGATTCGCGAAATATCCTAATGAATCCGAACCACTGCCAGCAAATTATACAGTCAACTTTTGCTACAATTTGTTTATTTTGAAAAGTAATTTGTTACTGCAAGTGTATTGAAAACGTTAATAAATTTTGTATCAGACTAAAATACAATTAACAAATTAGGTGGTTGGATATCGTTGCATTATGAAGAAACCACAATAATTAATTAATTATTTAAGCAGGTAATCTTCGAAAATTTGCGAATCATATATGAGAGATTAAAAAGAATGACAAATAGAATGACAAACTAAGCACATGGAATGATATAGTATGTCATTTTAACCATATACATTTTAAGAGACATAAATCTATACACGAATATCTATTTTTCATTTCAAAATCATGGGATATTATAAATGGACAAGCATACGTCAATGATGGGATTCATCACAAATGCAAATAGCAGTTCAAGCAGTTCAAGCAGTATGAGATGAGGAAATGGGATAGCTAAACGCATCAGTTCTCCAAGCTGCTTTACGAAGAAGAACATTCGATAAAAACAAGCCAGTGAAAGGCACGATATGGGCCTTGGTCGGTATGAGCGTACATTTTCTGCAGAACTTAAAAGGTACATAGTGGTATATGTGTATATAAAATTGCTGGAGTCAAGCATGTTTGGCTTATCTTGTAAAGACGTTTGTTCTTTGGTTTACTAGTTAGCGAAATGGAATGGAATAACACATCGCGTCAATAAAACAACTCAGTTGCCTGGTTTGGATTGGTTATGTGGATATAAATCTAGGCATGAAGACATATCTCTCAAGAAACCTGATGCGAAGTCAGCAGTCAGAGCGCTATTATTCAATATACCATAAGTTGCGATGTTTTTCCAAACACTGAAGGAAACTATTTAAAAACATAAAATTAATTCTTCACGTATATGGAATGTAAATGAAATAGTCTGATCCACAGTTCAAAAACCCGGAAAAGTACTTACTATGAAGGGTTGAAAGCAAGTCGGGCTGATTTTTAGCGCAGAAAGGGACAACTCATAACGATGGTTGCTTTCATGAGCACAGCATGTAGTTACATCTCACCTACACTAATATTTCCAACAAAAAAAGAAGGATAACGCAGTTGACCGATAAAGCACCTTCGGGAACACTTGGCATTTTACAGCTTTTTCGAGCGATGATAACATACTATGACCAAGAAATTACAAAGTGGCTGAAGTATTACCCGGAGCTGACTGCTTCTCCATACCATGTTGGTGGATTATTTGCTGTCGCTTATGGTTAAGTAGCAAGAAAACGAAATGCTGTTGGTGGATTTGTAAAGACCGGAAGTTGGCTCCTAAACTCTGACATATATCCGGATTACTTATTTAGTTAATCCTGCAGCGGGATGACAAATATATCAGAAAGAGGACTAACGCAAAATGTAGCGGATTCCAACAAAAAAAATCATAACGCTGTCTTTCAAAATGAAGTTCGTATTGGTCAAGAAGAAAACCTCTTTAATAATTATGTCATTCGACTTCACGAAATTTCTCCAATTCAATCTACTTCAGATGTCCAGCAATGGTATAAAAGAAAAAACAATTCTTACTTGGACTCCCATTGTGGAGTTGAAAGCAAAAGATATTGAGAAACGTGCTACGGTATTCGAGTGTGTTGGATTTTCTAAATTACTTAAACACTATATTTGAGGAGATGACAAACATAATGGACCAATCCATAATATCTTAATGCTTGAAATACAATTTTTTGTATTAAATTTTTTCTACCTTTGTAGTCTCTCATATATGATTAGCAATTTTCGATGATTACCTGCTTAAAAACAAGTATAATAATTAATTTGTGGTTGTGGAGGCAACGATATCTAAAATATCCCCAATTTGTTAATTATGCGTATATACCGTCTTAGTATATGTATCAAGAGTAATCAGTGGTGTATCAGTGGCTTTTCAAGTCCCATATGTGTGT
>WYDF02278107.1:0-17383 GCA_009867245.2 Adranes taylori | reverse complement strand
AACATTCTCAATATCTGCATCACTAGTTTTGACAATACTCTTGGTGATTTGCTTCATTTTGGCAATATCCTCTAAAGCATTCGCATAGAGAGTTTCGAATTCATTCAACTATAGGAAGAAACACATTTCAATTAATATAAAATTATTGTCGGATCTTCAAAAGAAAAGAAAGTGGTAATTGAGAGGTAGGTACAAGAAGATGATGGTAGGCCTTTATGGATGTTACTATACTTTTCAGTAATGCCTACCTGAATCTTAAGATTTCGAAGTTCCTGCTGAAGATCGGAATATGATGGAGGATTATTAAAAATGGTTGGTTTTTCATCGATAATATAATGAGGTGTAGATGGCGCACTGCACAAATCTTCAAAATCTAAAACAGAAATTCGTTACTGCTGGAGCAATCAAAATGTTACTCAAGCATAACTACGTATCATAATTCACACCAGTTTATATGGTACAATCATCGAAAGCAGAGAATAATATGATAGAGTGAAAATTTTGTCTCATTATTACCAAAAAGTGATTGTAACTTTTAAAATGTGTTAGGATAATTGAACTATAAGCAACAAATCTTATATTTGTTAAAAAGCAAATCTTATTCACTTATCATCTGAACGCACCAAACATTAACCAACTTTCGGTCTCAATCGGCTTTAAATATTCATCATTCATCCACGGCATTTCATTGGAATCAATAATGGTTTCAGATGATGCTTTAGTCGTCCTTATAAAATTAATCATCTTGATATACGAGTAACAATCCATATCGAATTTGGTCTTCAAATGCAGTAAATCAAATTTGTGTTCAATTCTACAATGTTCAATAGCAACGGCAATTGTAAGGAATTGCGATGAACAAAATAAACATGTAGTTTGTTCTCCGGAGATTTCCATTTCATCCCAACTATCTGAATCATTATCAGTAGCATCTGAAGAAGCCTTTATTAATTCAGGAGCATCTGAAATAGAATCAAGTATAGTTTCAAAAATCTATAAAAAGATTATTTATTCAAATACCATCCTCACTAGCCATTATCAAATGCTTTGTAAAACAAATTGGCTTTCGAATTATTTTAGTGATAAATAAAGATAAGCACATGTGACTTATTGATTTTGACAACGTCAAAACTATAGATTATATAGATATGTAACGCCCATTTAATAAAATGACCCTTATAGTTTCTCCGCCTGGCGTTTAATCGAATAATTATTCTAAACATAATTCTCCGATAGATGGCACTATTTGTATTATTTTAGGTTTATTATAAAATTGTCTTAACTAACATTTTAAATTTCAAGATAAATCTTTTACCTATGTGTATTATTTTTACAATATTTTGAATAATTTAAAAAACTGATTTTAGATATTTTAAATAAAATTGAGCCTAATAATAATAGATATACAATTATTTAAACAGTAATATAAGTCGCAAAAATAACGCATGAAGATAAATATATGACATTGTAATTTTAAGACAATTATACGAAACATATGCTTAGTACTGTGTAATTAATGCATGAAAAAGAACTCAAAATTTTGCTAAACGATAATTCTATAGAAACAAAAATGTTAAAAACAAGATAGAACACACACTTTTAATAATAGTTTATTAGTATTTTTAATGCAATATTAGTAAATAAAATGCTCATTGGAAGAATATTAATAAAAATCATTGTAATTATATTAACAAACTGATGAAATATGTGATTTGGCTGTACGATGAACAGTCACTGTGCGCCGCATTGTACATACAATTGTACGCAGAAATTGTACATACAAGGGCGGCTATTCCAGAAGGCGGAATTTCGATTGTGTTTAAAAAAATATATAAGTATTTAAGTGATGGTGATTATTGTTAAGCATTAAAAAACATACTTAGCAAAAAAGCATTAAAAAAATATACTTGGCAAAAAAATATTTTGAAAATATTTTTTTTAATGAAAATTAATTGCACCACTCTTTACATAAAACAAAATTATCTTAAATGAGAATGTATAATATTATTACTTCAAGACGTATATAACTATAAGATGATAAGTAGATGAGTCAATCAATATCCAATTCAACCACCAATGAAAAGTACATCGATATAGCTTAAAAAAGTCATGTATGGTATAACGTATTTTATATACGTATTTCAATCATCAGGCAACAGCTATCATTAGCACCCTTATTTCGTGGTTCACCCATTACCTAACGGCTATAAACCGCACATCATGACCTGGACTGACAAGCAAATTTCTAATGTTCATTAAATATGCCATCTCGTCTAATTACAGAGTTCTTATTATAGGCGAAATTGGAATTGACAACCCAAATGAAACTATCAGTAGGTATTTTTATTTCCTTAAACAATTGTAACTGTATATACGGAATATATAATATCTAGATATATATTAACCCCCACTGAATCGTCTCTAGTATTAGCTTTAACCCGCTATGGGAATTGTTTTAAATGGGAATGTGTAATAAATAGTATTACTTCAAGAAAGTAATATTCAAAAAAGGAATAGCAAGTTAGATGAGTTTTCTTGCATGATTTTTCAGTAGATTATATTCGTAAACCGTATCGCTGATTATGAGTCAATAGGCATTCTCTGATCTGTGAAAACTTGTTCAGATGCTATTTCAATTTTCATATCAATAACAGAAGACTTGATCGTATCGCTTTGATTGGACACATCAAAAACGAAAAGCATATGATTTTTGACAACATAGTTGAATATAGGATCGTTGTCATTTGGCTTGTCGTAAGAAGATAGAAAATCCTTGTACATTCGAAATAATGTAGTATAGTTATTATCGGCTATTTTTAAATTCAAATTCTCATATGGATAGGCTTCAGAGTTGAGATAGAGTTCTACATTTCGAATAAGACAGTGATCTAGTTCAGTAATATCTTTCTTTGGATGATCTTTTCGATTTTGTTAAAAACCCAAAATTATATATCTTGGACGTTCTTCGTTCGTTGAAGATTTCACATTCCAAATATCTTTATTCGTTTTACGCAATGCTGGAGGTTCATGAAGAGGCAATTTTCGATATGGCATAGTAATTGCATTGTTTTTATTAATTCCATCATAGAGCTGAAGACGAATAGTATCACTTAACATAATGTGTGGAATTTTCCAATCAATTCGAGCTATTGTAAATTCTGCATCTTTTGTGTTATCATTCTGATATCTGTACGACAACCAATCAATATAAGTTCTTGTCTTGCCAGCATCATATATTTCTTGTAGTCTTCAAATAGTCCCATCAAATTAGTGAGTGGAATACTGATGTAAAACTACTTTTTATAGAGGAAATTCAATTTTTGATTATTAGTAGCCAGAATCTTCTAATGCATTGGTTTGCGCTTTATTACACGATACATAGCCTTTCAGCAAACTCGTCATTCCAGGATTTTTCACACTATTAATTTCTACTCCATTTAGCAGATATTTTATTTCTTCAAAGAGAAACACGAATGCATTATTCGTTAATTTTACATCAGGAGCAGAAGCAGCAGCACCTTCACCAACTGGAGCTGGTATTTTTATTTCGCCTTCAAGATAGATATAACTTTCCGATGGTGATGTAATTAATTCTTCTTCATTGATTTCAATTTGAACCTCATCACATTTTCCATAATTTGTCGATCTTGGTGCGTAAGAATGATATTCTTTCTTCATAAGTTCAGTAATGAAGGCCTTGAAATAAATTTCATTTTGCATGAGCCATTTTATCGTAAAACATTAAAACCAAGCGATTTTAAGATCCAAATACTTTTTTCTGTTAATTTCAACTCTTTTTCACCACGATTGCAAGTATTTTTATTATCACCAAACCAAATTCCCATTAAATATTTTTTAATTCCAGATTAATTACGATTGTTTCGTCTCGAAAATTCACTAGTCGAGTGGTCCAAGACGCGCAGCGTAATGCTGTTGATATTTTGAACACGAACCGGCAAATAAATGATATTCCGTTTTTTTTTTGTTTTGCGTAGGAAGTGGAGAATCTTCAAAAGACGAAAGATGTCCATTGCATCCAATAAGTGTGGGATTTTTACCCACTAAACTCCACTCCCTGTTGGGATTGTACATTGTTGGGAGATTGGTGAGTTTGTTTAAAGGAGGCTTTAGGATTTATCATCCTCTTCAGCCTGGAACTGGTAATAACCCTAGCGTCAAAAACATGTCGCTTGCTCTTTCGCACATTTAATTAAATGTAATTCGATTGCCCGCGGGTTTTTATTGAATATTTAACTAACGATGCAATTCATCTATTCAAAGAGCATCTACTTCCTATTGTTCAAATGAATCCTTTTCCTTCACAGCAACTTGCTTATTATTCAACACTTGCCACATTTGCGAAAAAGAAATTAAAGTAAGCGATCAAGTTCGCGTCATAACCATTTAACTGGTGAATATGTTGGTCCGGTATGTTCAAATTGTAATCTAAACTATAAAATTCCTAAATTCTTGCAAATATTTCTTCATAATCTCAGTGGATACGACACACATTTATTTATTAAAGATCCTGCAGAAACCGGTGAAGAAATTGAAGTCTTGGCTCAAACGAAAGACCGGTATATCGCATTCTTCAAAAAAAAAAATTTGATGTTGGAACCTATAAAGATAGAAATGGTTACGAGAGAGCTCATTGTTTCAAACTCCGATTTCTTGATTGAATTCTTTTCATGAATAATTCTCTTGAAAAATTAGCCAGCAATTTGTTGAAGTACGTAGATCCTATTCGAATTCAGAACAATTTCATTTAATTACACGTAAAGGCATATTTCCTTATGAATATTTAGATTTGAGAAACTAAATTGTGCCAGTTAGGTGATTACATGCGCATATATTTAAATTCTGACGTACATCTTTTAGCAGACGTTTTCGACAATTTTAGATCTGTGTTATAATGCATATGGATTGGATGCAGCGCAGTACTAAAATTATATTTAATTAAAAAATCTATTCGAGGTTGAACTCCAGTTGCATGCATCGTCATGCTAGAACCAATAATCCATACATGTCTAATAATATAGAATATACTTATGATGCTTCGAAACCTACATCGTATCTTGGTTATTGGGATGCGACTAATTTATAGGTTGGGCCCTATCTCAACCTTTAACGTATGGCGACTTGGAACTTTTATCACAAGCAGAAATTGAAAATTTAGAAATTTTGAACGTTTCTCCAGATTCTCCAGTTGGATACATCTTGGCAACTGATGTTGAATAACCAAAAGAAATACATAACGATCATAACGATTTACCGTTCCCGGCTGAGACAATGGTTCAACCCATATCGAAATTCAAACAGTCAAAACTGATTCCCAATCTTCAGAAAAAGAAAAATATGTTGCTCATTATCATATAGTGCAGCAAGCAATTGAAATTGACTAAAATTCAAACAATCGTTAGAACAATATATTTCATTAAACCCAACTATGCGACAGACTGCTGCAAATAGTTTTGAGAACCATTTTTATAAACTAATGAACAATGCGATTTTTGGAAAATTTATTGAAAATATTGAAAAGCGCAAGATATTCGACTCGTAACATCATGGGAAGATGAAGGTCATCATCGTGGAACTCGCATTCTAATCACACAATTGAATTTTAGAGATATGGCATTTTTTTGAAGATCTTGTTGCAATCCATTTGTCTCCAGTAAAGTACTTTTATGATAAACCAATTTATATTAGATTTGCCGTATTAGAACTTTGAAAATGCCTTATGTACGATTTCTATTACAAATTTGTTAAACCCATGTATGAATCCAACGTTATATGTACACTGAATCTTCAAGTTGCATATTCATGCTGATAATCTATATATTGACATGAAGTTAAACATTGAACGTTTCGATACTTCTAATTTTTCTCCAAACAATTCCTCTCCCGAATAAGGCAGTTCCTGGTCTTATGGAAGACGAATATGCAGGGACTTTAATCTATGAATTTTTAGGTATAAGGTCGAAAATGTATTGTCAGATTGGTGAGACTTCGATAACAAAAAAGTTAAAGGTATTAAAAAGAATGTCGTTAAAAACAATATTTCTTCTGAAGATTTTCGAATTTGTTTATTCCAAAAAACATTCTTTGCAAACCTCAATTAACTTTCCGCTCTTTAAGTCACGATATTTTTTTCAGACTTAAAATAAACTTGCCCTGTCTCGTTATGATGATAAGAGGTATATTTGTTATAATGGAATATCCATATTAGCTTGGGGCCATTATACTATTTCATCCGAGACCTGAATCAATAATTTGGAACTTGAAGAAGAAGAGTCGTTTTTATTGTATTGGATTATATTTACTGTATTGTAATATTTACTGGATTATATTATATATTGTAGAATAAATATGAGTTATTATATTTGCTTGATTTATTTATTTACCTATCATTTGATCTTTATTTGACTAAAATGGGCTTATAAAATATCTAAAAACCATTACAGTTGACATATTTTTCGAAAAATTTTAGTACACCCCTGTACATTATTTTTATAGTGATTTCATATTTATAATTACAAATCTAGTTATTTTTTTGTTTTAAATCTATTACTTTTTATATGAATCTAGTCATTTGTAGATTCAAAATTTAAATTTCGCAAAAAACTTTAGTACACTCCTGTACATTAATTTTAAATCTAGTTACAAATTCAGTTATTTTTTGTTTTCAATCTAGTGATAAATCTAATTATTTTTTCGATTAGACCCCAAACATAGTTACAAATCTAGTTATTTTTTGATTACATAACCACAAAATTTAATGAACCGCCATCTTGCTTATCAAATGCGTGCGACTATTTATATTAGACCTAACAAATGACAGTTCCCAATCATATTCAATAATACCATTTTAAAGTCTAGTTATTTTTTAGAACCAAAATTTAATTCGGAACATTTTAGTGTTCTATTAATTTTATTGTTACAAATTTAGTTATTTTTTATTTAAATCTAGTGACAAATCTAGTTATCTATTCGACACTTTGGATCTTGAAGAAGACGTTTACTTTTTTATTGTACTATATTTCTATTGTATTATATTTAATGTATTGTAGAATAAATATGAGTTATTATGTCATTGTTTATTTATTTGCTTATCCTTTGATCTTTATTTGACTAAAATCGGTTTATAAGATATCTGAAAACATTATCGTTGTCATATTTTTCGAAAATTTTTAGTGCGTAAAAAGCATGTAAAAAACTTTCCTACAAAATATCTGACGTCAATTAAAACGACTTTTTTAACACAAAATATATTTCAAATTACTCATGATTCCACGAATTTTTATATATAATCGACGCCTTTTATTACATTCGTTTTTTTCTAGAATTCTTTCACGTAAAGCATATCTATATTTACAAAGTAACAGCACTTGTTCTTAGAAGTTTAGTAAATATTACAGGCGTATTAATTTTAAAACTTTTAGATCTTCTTCTTCATAGAAGTTAACAAAGATCTATGATAAAAACAACTTATATTTCAGATATTCAAATATTTTTAGTAATGAGGAATCATCATTTCTTTCTAAAATATTATGTACAGTTAATCCTAAATTATCTGACAATATTAACCCGGAGCCAGGAGAATGCTCGGTAAACCCGTAGTATACGGCTCAAAATGACCATATTGGCAACCCTACAGATGGCAAAGAACTTATAACAAGTTTAGTTATTAAAGTCTGGAAATATTCAACTTATAACTAAGTGCACTGCACTTAATTAAAAAACGACACTTCATAATGTATATTCTAACTTCTGCAATGATTCAAAATCAGGTTTGATTCATAAATATATTACAAACAAAACACAAAATCTTATTATGGATTAAGAAATTTCAATATGTATATCTACATAGGTTCCGTTTTTATATCATCCAAATTCGCGAATTGATTGTCTATTAACAGTTGACTTTCGGATATTTCCAGTTTAATCTCTTCAGTGTAATCCTCAAATTCCAATATATCACTGGAATCATTCTTATCTTCTATTTCTTTTTGTAAAATTACATTGTTTTGTCGTGTAGTTTCTAAATTATTGTATTCTGTAAACTCGGGAGCATTCTTTTCAATGTGAATTCGTTCGTGAACCAACCAATTACCTTTTTGTCCAGTCTTACTTTCTGTACACTCGAAATATTTTTCTTTTGAATGAGTTCGTTTGCGTTTTAGAAGATTCCCTTTTTCTGCAGTTTTGAAATCACATTCCATACACCCAAAGGACTTTTTCCCTGTATGGGTTCGTATGTGTACTACAAGATTTCCTTTTCGTGCAGTTCTAAAACCACAATCCACACACTTAAAAGACTTTTCTCCGCTATGAGTTTGTTTGTGTTGTAGAAGATTTCCTTTGTATGTAGTTTTGAAGTCACATTCTGTACACTTGAAAGGTTTCCCTCCGCTATGAGTTAGTTTGTGTTTTAGAAAATATCCCTTTACTGCAGTTTTGTAACCACATTGCGTACACTCGAAAGGCTTCTCTTCCGAATGACTACGTTTGTGATTTCGAAGACTCAATTTGTATGCTGTTTTGAAGTCACATTCTGTACACTCAAACGGCTTCTCTTCAGAATGAGTTCGTTTGTGATTTAGAAGATTTGCTCTGTATGCAGTCTTGAAGTCACATTCCGTACACTCGAAAAACTTCTTTTTTAAATGAGTTCGTTCGTGCTGCACAAGGCTTTTCTTTATTGGTGCTTTGTAAGAGTATTCCGTGGACTTGATAGATTTCTGCCCGTTATGATTTTGTTTGTGATTTAGAAGACTTGTTTTGTATGAAGTTTTGAAGTCACATTCCGTACACTCGAAATGCTTCTCTTTCGAATGAGTTTGTTCGTGTATTTGGAGATTTTCTTTTACTGCGCTTTTGTAACTACACTCCATACACGCAAAAGGCTTTTTTCCTGTATGGGTGTGTATATGTCTTACAAGGTTTCTTTTTTGTGTTGTTTTGAAACCACATTCCGTACATTTGAAAGGCTTCTCTCCGTTATGACTTCGTTTGTGATTTAAAAGAGTTATGTTGTATGCAGTTTTGAAGTCACATTCCGTACACTCAAAAGGTTTCTCTTTTGAATGAGTTCGTTCGTGTATTAAAATATTTTCCTTTACTGCAGTTTTATAACCATACTCCATACAGGCAGAAGGTTTTTTTCTTGTGTGGGTGTGTATGTGTCTTACAAGGTTTCCTTTTTGTGCAGTCCGGAAACCACATTCCGTACACCCGAAAGGCTTCTCTTCTAAATGAGTTCGTTTGTGTATTAAAAGACTTCCCTTTACTGATGTTGTGTAACCACATTCCGTACACTTGAAAGGCTTTTCTCCGTTATGATTTCGTTTGTGATATAGAAGACTTGCTTTGTATACAGTTTTGAAGCCACATTCCGTACACTTGAAAGGTTTCTCTCCGCTATGAGCTAGTTTGTGTTTTTGAAAATATCCCTTTACTGCAGTTTTGTAACCACATTCCATACATTCGAAAGGCTTCTCTTCGGAATGACTTCGTTTGTGATTTCGAAGACTCACTTTGTGTACAGTTTTGAAGTCACATTCTGAACACTCAAAAGGCTTCTCTTCTGAATGAGTTCGTTTGTGATTTAGAAGACTTACTTTGTATGCAGTTTTGAAGTCACATTCCGTACACTCCAAGGGCTCCTTTTTTGAATGAGTTCGTTCGTGCTGTAAAAGGGTTTCCTTTACTGCAGTTTTGTAACCACACTCCAAACAGGTAAAGGGCTTTTCTCCTGAATGGGTGCGTATATGTGTTAGAAGGTTTCCTTTTTGTGTAGTTCTGAAACCACATTCCGCACACTCGAGAGGCTTGTTACCGCTATGAGTTCGTTTGTGTCTTACAAGACTTTCTTGTTCTGTAGTTTTGAAACCAAATTCAGTACACTCGAAAGGGGTATTTCCACTATAATTTTGTTCATGTGTAACGAAACTGGATTTATTGTTACATTCGAAATCACATTTTGTACATTCAAAAGACATATCTCCTATATGAGTTCGCTTTTGATTTACCCAATACAAAAACAATTTATTCTTAGTTTTGAAAACACGTTTCGCATATTGGACAGGCTTCTCTTCAACAAGAATTCCCTTGGGCGTTGCGCTATGTATTTCCTTTGTTTTGAAATCAACATCCGTTAAGTGGAAATTTTTCACATCTAGCAGCAAATTTGGATTTTTTCCAGCTTCTAAATTATAATCTGGTGTGGAAAGTTGTTCTCCTAAATGCATGAATGTATCATCTTTTAAATTGGTTACATTAGCTGTTTGGTTATTACACTTCGGAGCCTCAAAAATATTCTTACTAATCGTAGTATCATAACTAAATAGATCTGAATAATTATGTTCTTCTAGTATTCGTCTTTCGTCGTAATGAAAATGCTCATATTGTTCGCTTTTTATTTCTTTGGCGTGCAACCACTCTCCTGTATTTACACTTCTAGTTTCTTTCCAATTGTCATTTAAGTAATCTATATCTAATTTTTGCGTATCAATTATTTCTATTTTAATTTCAGTAGGTGATACGTGCCGGATTGGTCGTGTGCCTATTTCTTCAGTCATGTTCCTTGTATAGGATTATGTCCCATAAATGATTTTAATAATAAACATTTTAGAAACTATGGTGACTAGTCGCCGCTATATTGTTGTTTTGATACCAATAATTTATTAATACTTTATATTTCATTAGTATTATTCATTCTAATTTTTAGTTGTGTAAATGGTGATTTTAAACGAATTGTTATTACTTCTTGTCTGAGTTACTCTTCCTTAGAGTCGGCCTTTTTTCGCCCATAGGGCTATCACCGACTTAAAGCTATGTTCATGACGCTATACGACGAAATAGAATAAAGATATAAAGAATAATAATTAGAATACAGAATTAAGGAAAAAAGAATAGGATAACATTTTTAGGACAATCTCATACATTTATGTAAGTAATTATTTATTAATTTAATTTACTTTTGAATTAATTTCATTTTCCTAACCTCAATACAAGAAATAAATTTATTTAAACATTAATTTTTAAATCTTTCTAAACAGGTGAGCAGGACATAATGATAGTCCAATTCTTAATCTATTAATGACAGATATTTTATATCTAGATGTTATACCTAATATTGAAAACGAGGGTTTTCTTTTATTAATAGGATTATTAGAACATAATCTTCTCATTACTAAAATAGATGAGTCTGACCATCGTGATTGCCATTCTGAGAACGTATTATTCTTAATAAATGAAGAAAAAAAAGGATGATCTATTTTGAAGGAAATGAGATTACTTGAATGATCTGATTTGGCATTCAAGTCCACTTTCTTGTTTCCATACATTCCGCTATGACCAGGTATCCAACATAACTTGATAATTATGTTATTATGAAAGCCAAAAAAATCTTTCTCTAATAGATAACAATAATCTTGAGGAAGAGTTAAATCGGCTACAATCTAAATATTGGATAACACTACGAGCAGCAGAGAAAATTACTGATTGTTTGAGGTTAAGTGTAAGAATTAACTCAATACATTTCAGGATAGCCAAAGTCTCTGTGGCAAAAATCTCAAACATACCTGAAATTTTTACAGACAAATTTATAGTAAGAGAATGGCAAAAATACGAAAAGCCAAAAATGAATTTGATGGAAGTTTCAAACCATCAGAAAAAAATTGGATCGAATCTTTAAAGTTGAATCGAAACATCAATCCACTCCGCAAAGTTTTGAAATACACAGAGATGATAATCCTCATAATGCAAAGTGGAAATTTTAAACTATACTGCTTCATACTGAATGTCAAAAAGCGGAAACCCCTTACGATTGCTACTTAGTTAAAGGATATACCTTTGTAAAAGCAAGAATAAGAGTAGAATTAGAAGAATTCCTTAGTGAGGGAGATATCAATAACAACGGATTTAACTTTTAAGTTAGAAACACAGTTCTCAAATCGAATGAAGGTTCTGAGGCCTCAACCTGCATTGATCCTATTGGAGATGATCTCATAAGACCCAGACATATTCTTAAAGCCGAGAAATGAACACTATTTATTTTCTTCATATGAATCTTAGAACTATATGAGAAAATATGGCAATCATAATCTAAAAGTGAGCGAATATATGATTTGTAAAAAAATATCAAAATAGAAGGGTCAGAACCCCAATAAATTTTTGTTAGAGATTTTAGAATATTCATTCTTGTTCTTGGAATATTCAATCCATTTCTAAATTCTCAAGTTACTGTCCAGCAATGATCCTCAATCATTTCGCAAACAATTAGTCAGGCTCACAAGAATCTCCTCCGGACAAAATTTTATTTATCATTAGCTTATTAATCAAAGAATTAGTTGCAAAAGAATTCCGAGGGCATTCAAAGAATAAATGGTTAAGACATCCCACCAAACCACATTCACATATCGGATTGTTTTTAACTCTAATTCTATGAAGATGCTCGGGGTGACTGGCATGGCCTAAACGTTCTACATATTGAAGTGATAGAAAATCGAGAGGAAATATGTGTAGATTCGAACTAAGGTTTAAGAACTACCTTAAGTTGTATGTGATATAACCTTTTTCCTTTGACACAATTTGGGTCGGCCCACAAATTTTGCCAGTCAAAAATCAAATTAAATTTTTTATCAAATTCTTGTGTCAGGAGAGGAGAAGGGTTAGAGATCTGTGAATGCCCCGATTTAGCATCTGCCTGCTCATTGCCTATGATTCCTGCATGACCGGGATCCAGCAAGGTTTAGTATTAATCTTGTATTTATAATCTGCATTGATAAGCTTTTTAATAGATAATTATGACTTCACTATTATTCGCCTCTAACTTAGTAGAAGAAATATTTTGGAGATCACCCACAGAATCAGGAAATATGACTGCCGGAGGTATCCAACTATTATAGACAGTATTAATGGCAAAACAGATAGCGATAGTTTCCTCCAACGTGATTGAACAATCCTCAGGTAATTTCATAGATAATCTATACCCTCTAGATGGCATTAAATGAAACCGACGTAGAAACCGAATTACGGGTCAGAGAACCATTTGTGTGAAGTTCCGTATATTTATCAAATCTTCTGGACATAAATTCCAAAAGCTTACCCAAAGCATTCCCGGGTATAACAGGATCCTCTTAATGGAGAGAAAACCTACGAGTTTAACCAACAAATGGAAGTTTTCTTGATAGCATTGAAGAACCTTATTACAATAAACTACAACATGAATGTAATGGAGGAATAGAATTGTTCATCCAATTTACATTCCCTGTAAAGGCCAGATAAAAATGAGATATCTCTTACCCAAATACAGAGTCCGAGTTCTAAGCGGAGGATCAACACACTCAACTTGAAAAGAGTTAGTAGGGGTACTTTTCATAACTCCCACGCATATTCTAAGATCCCGGAATATTCTAATACACAAGAAACAAGGAGTTTCCTAGCAAAACACGTTTTAGTGAAACTAGATAAGGAGGTAATTCCATCCAAAGTGCGGCCTTTCCTTCTGAATCCGAACTGTTCTTTGGGCAGCAAAATCTTATTTTTTACCCACCAGTCCAAACGATTCTTGATTAAGTGTTCGTAAATTTTCACAAAAGGAAAGCGCAATGCTGTATTGAATGGCTGTATTGGACAGATATGGATGAAATTTGGTAAACAGGTGCCTTTGGTAAATTTGTGCAAAAGTATTTCTTCGATATTTTCAACGATAGGAATAGCTGTCTAGGGTAACAATTGAAACGCATATCTGGAACGTTGAGAAAGGCATATCTAATAACAGTTGAATTTCATGAGAAGCTACATAAAGTTGGCAAACCAAAAATGACAATTTTTATAATAAACGAATAAATTATTAATGATAACTGTATTAATAACTCAATGAATAATAGAACAGACTTTTATTAACTATAGTTAATAAAAGAATTATTGAACTAATCAATCAAGTTTCTGTGAATTTGGGGTTTATTTGAAAAATAATTTATAAATACCACTGATAATACAAATAATAACTTAAATCTTGGAGATAGATTTAAGAGAAATCTCTGAAATGAAGATGGATGTCTCGTATTTATGAGGGGAATATTAGATGAAACATAATATAATCTAAATGTAATATTAAACCTCTGAATTTGTACAATAATTATAGTTAAGTGTTTATATGGGTATGAGAGCGGAAAGTACAAGGGGATCGACTTACTACATATAGTAATGAATTTATGAGTTTACTTACTGAAGTCTGAAAATGTTCAACTTATAACTAAGTGCATCTGCACTTAATTAAAACACGCCAACAAGTGATTTAAAATCCCGTATGATTCATAACTTCAGCAAAATATGCATTTTTATTGCAATTAAAACACAAAATCTATGTTTGGATTAAGAAATTGTAATATATATATCTACACAGGTTCCGTTTTTATATCATCCAAATTCACGAATTGATTGTCTATTAACAATTGACTTTCGGACATTTCCAGTTTAATCTCTTCAGTGCAATCCTCAAATTCCAATATATCACTTGCATCATCCATATCTTCTGTTTGTTTTTGTAAAATTACATTGTTTTGTCGTGCAGTTTCTAAATTATTGTATTCTGTAAAGTCGGAAGCTTTCTCTTTAATGGGAATTTGTTTGTGAACCAACCTGTTAGCTCTTTGTTCAGTCTTGAAATTACATGCTGTACATTCGTAAGCTTTCTCTTCTGAATGAGTTCGTTTGTGTTTTAAAAGATTCACTTTTACTGCAGTTTTGAAATCAAATTCCATACACTCAATAGATTTTTTTCCTGCATAGGTTTGTATATGTCTTACAAGATTTCCTTTTTGTGCAGTTCTAAAACCATAATCCGCACACAAAAACGACTTTTCCTCGCTATAAGTTCGTTTGTGTTGTAGAAGACATCCTTTGGGTCTATCGAAGTCGCATTCGGTACACTCGAAAGGTTTCTTTCTGTTATGAGCTCGTTTGTGGTTTAAAAGATTTTCCTTTACTGCAGTTTTGTAATCACATTCCGTACTCTTGAAAGAGTTCTCTTCTAAATGAGTTCGTTTGTGTATTAGCAGATTTTCCCTTATTGGTGTTTTGTAAGCACTTTCTGTACACTTATGGCTTTTCCCCCTGTGATTGTGATTTGATTGACAGCTATGATTTCGCTTGTGATTTAGAAGAGTTACTTTGTATGCAGTTTTGAAATCACATTCCGTACACTCGAAATGCTTCTCTTTCGAATGAATTTGTTCGTGTATTAGAAGATTTTCGTTTACTGCGCTTTTGTAACTACACTCCATACATGCAAAAGGCTTTTTTCCTGTATGGGTGTGTATGTGTCTTACAAGGTTTCCTTTTTGTGCAGTTTTGAAACCACATTGAAAATACGCAAAAGGCTTCTCGCCGTTATGATTTAGTTTGTGATGTAGAAGGCTTACATTGCATGCAGTTTTGAACTCACATTCCGTACACTCAAAAGGCTTCTCTTTTGAATGAGTTCGCTCGTGTTTTAAAAGACTTTCCTTTACTGCAGTTTTATAACCACACTCCATACACGCAAAATGCTTTTTTTTTTGTATGAGTGTGTATGTGTTTTACCAGGTTTCCTTTTTGTGCAGTTCGGAAACCACATTCCGTACACCCGAAAGGCTTCTCTTCTAAATGAGTTCGTGTGTGTATTAGAAGACTTCCCTTTATTGATGTTGTATAACCACAATACGTACACTTGAAAGGCTTCTCTCCCTTATGATTTCGTTTGTGATTTAGAAGACTTACTTTGTATGCAGTTTTGAAGTCACATTCCGTACACTCGAAAGGTTTTTCTTTTGAATAAGTTCGTTTGTGCATTAGATTTTTGTAACCATACTCCATACACGCAAAAGGTTTTTCTCCTATATGGGTGCGGATGTGTCTTATAAAGTTTCCTATTTCTGCAGTTCTGAAACCACATACCGCACACTCGAGAGGCTTGTTACCAATATGAGTTCGTTTGTGTCTTACAAGATTTACTTGTTCTGCAGTTTTGAAACCACATTCCGAACACTCGAAAAGGTTTTCTTCACAATGATTTTGTTCATGTGTGACGAAACTGGATTTATTTTTACATTTGAAATCACGTTTTGTACATTTAAAAGACATATCTCCTATATAAATTCTTTTCGGAGTTGCGCTATTTATTTCCCTTGTTGCGAAATAAACATTCGTGAAGTGGGAATTCTTGTCTACTACTATATTAACTTGCTCATCCAGCAGCAAATTTGGACTTTTTGCAGCTTCTAAATTATAGTCTGGTGTGGAATGTTGTTCTCCTAAATGCATGCATGTAGCATCTTTTAAATTGGTAACATTAGCTGTTTGGTACTTACATTTCACAGACTCAGGAATATTCCTATTTATCGTAGTATCGTAACCAGACAGATCTGAATAATTATGCTCTTCTAGTATTAGTCTTTCATTGTGATTAAAATGCTCACATTGTTCGCTTTTCATTTCTTTGACGTGCATCCAATCTCCGGTATTTACACTTCTGGTTTCTGTCCAATTGTCATTTAAATAATCTATACCTAATATTTAGTATCAGTTATTTCTATTTTGATTTCAGTAGATGATATATGTTGCATTGGTCTTGTACCTATTCTTTCCATCATGTTCCGCGTATACATCATGTCCCATAAGAGACTTTGTTAGTACAAATTTTAGAAACTGTGGCAGCTAATAGCTATATTGTTTTTAGTCCTTTTCTATACCAAAAATTTATGAATACTTTACATTTCAGTAGTAGTATTCATTTAAAATAGTTGTGTAGACGTTGGTTTTAAAGAAATTGATATCACAAGGGATTCATTTCAAAGATTTTTTGTCGGCCTATTTTCGCCCACTAGGCCTATCGCCGACTGGAATTTTGATGCAATGCTATAATCGATATACCGTGATATATATGAAATAGATATAAAAACAATATACATAATCCGAATCCAATCAGACAACACATGTATACATGCTTAACGAGGACAGTTCATCCTATCATTTTTTTTTAAATATGTTACCACGTAATATTAGAATGCTACCTTTGGCGTCATTTAAAGTTACAGTAAAAAACTTTCTTGTCAACGCTACTTACTTACATACGATGAGTTCCGAGTTCCTAAATTCAAGGCTGAGTAAAAATGACTTTATCAGAACTCTTAATTTATTATTCTGATAATTTTCAGTATCTTTATGTTTCTATAGTTAAAGTCATGTTTTATATTTTAAATAACATTAAATTGTTTATTTCATTCAGTGGCGTAACTACAGGGTGGCAAGTCGGCAAAATACCACGGGCCCCCAGCCGGAAGGGGCCCCCGGTCAGAGGAGAATCCCAACTCCCAACATTTATTATTTATTATGCATG